>BLSF01000077.1:10389-178461 GCA_012862575.1 Parietichytrium sp. I65-24A
CAGTACAAGAGGCCGATGGCGTGCGCGTCGCCTGCCGCATACATCTTCGTATCCTGAGACATGGGCCGCTTTCCCCATATGCGCTCGTCTATCTTGTGGGGAGCCACACGAGGTTGCCCTTTCTTGAGCCAACTTACTTCGCATGCCTGGAGGCGCTGCTGACACGTCTTGTCCATGCCGATGACGAAGCGCTTGCGACCGTTCCCTAGGTTGAGACGGTACGTACCACGGTGATGGTCCAGCGCCTGGTGGTACACTTGCAGGTCAAGTACGTTGCGCATTGTGATGCCGTACTGATGAAAGAGTGCATCGCTGTCGGTGCGGCAGTCGAACATTACTTTCACCACCTTCTCCGACTCGAGTAGCCCCCGCAGCGCGTCAACCGCTGCCGCCTGAAGCACCTTGACGTCCACCAAGAACGCCGGCTGGCTCTTGCTGTCCTCTTGCCTGCCCAACGGCTTGATGGACGCCACGGTGATCGGCCCCGAGCGGCTCAGGTCAACCCCCTCCAGGTCAAATGTGATTTGGTCCACATCCACAAGTGCCGACATCATGTTGGCCAGCGCCTCGGCCGAGTCCACCAGCTCATAGCGCGGCACCGCGTCATCCTCTTCGCAGACCAGCACCTTGTCCAGTGCCTGCGCTAGTTTGCCCACCGCATCAACGGCAGCAGTGGCCGTGGTTGGCCTTGCGTCGATCACGTCCTCACCCGGTGCCTCGCATTCTTCAGACTTACCGCCTACCAGAGAACTCAGATCTGCGGGATCTCGAGGACACCACCTGCTTTCTCGCGGGTTTGTCGAGACCAGTCCCGGGTACACGCCACCAGTGATGCCTCCCTCCATTGTTCGCGCGTTATGAGTCTGCCTCAAATCGATGGGTTGGAAGGAACGGAGAAAGATCTGGGCTTCACAAAAGGGGTTCTGAATGGGTAAAGTACTTGCCCTTGTCGTCTCTTCCCGTTCGAGAACGAAGCGATTGATGCGAGAACAAAACGCTTGAACCAGCGCCACTCTAGAGAGCCACAACACGCGGTACTCAGTCAGTACCCGTTCGGTACCCTTGCCGCTGCCTTTTCACCGGTAGCCAAGTTTCCTCGTCGAGGCTTGTGCTGCATGTCTGCTCCGAGCACCGACGAGGCATCAGACACTAGTGCTCACGGTCCAGCTGTGTCGCACCTTTTCATTGAGCAAAATCGTCGCGACTTTCTTTTCTTCTCCGCTCGCCTCAGCAACTCAACGTTTGTGAGTTGTGAGTAAGTCACAAGAGGCAAGCGGTGACTTTCTCACCGTCTGCTGGGGTTTCTTTCCGCTGTAAGAACGGACTCTTTGACAAGCGGCCCTAACGCAGCTGCTTCTCCTTGAGGAGGGTTGCTGGAGAAAGATCTCGAATGTGGATGTGTCGAAGAGAGACGAGATCTTGAGTTTGCATTTTGACATGTTTAACATGAGTAGTTACTGTCAGTGAAAGTGGGTAGATATTGAATTTTTGTTGAATTTTTGGAACTCCGCTGCTCTGCTTGTTTATATTTGGCAGTAGAAGGAGGTAGAGTGGTCATTGCGCTTGACTCTGAGTCGTGTTGGAATATTGGATCACATTTCCAGTCCTTCTCAAATTGTGTGTATGTTCAGAGTTTGAGAAGAGTTGCCTTGTTGCTTCCACTATCTTCACCAGTAAAGTACCGCTTCTGCAATCTTACGCGCTGTAAATTGGTTTCTTAGCAGCCTACTCAAATAATGGATCGCTGGTTCAAGTCCAAATTGTGTGTATGTTCGGAGTTGGAGAGAAAAGAGCTGCCTTGTTGCTTCCAGAAAATACTACTACTCCATGCCTTATGCGCTGCAAATGGTTTCCTTAGCAGTTTAATACCGTACTAAAAGTATGCTGTCTTACGCTTTAAATGCTAGCTAGCTACTAGAAGATGCTTGTCGAAAGCTTATATAAGCTTATCCGAGATCTTGTGTCAACCAACAGAGTTTCGTGGTGAAGCAGCTGCGCGTCGACTTGTGCGCCCTTGACACGCTCTGAGTCCCAATTCAAGCTAGCTAGCGTGCTGGATGGTTGAAATCTATTTGATCGCGCCTCCTGTGACAGGCGGCGCTGACGTAGTTGCTTTCCTTTAGAGGTTGCTGGACAAGATCGAATGCGAATAAGTTGAATTCTTCTTCCTCTCTGCTCCGAACTTAAGGCATTTGACAAGCGGCGCCAGCGCAGTCCCTTTCCCTCGTAGTAGGATGTCGGATGAAGTTCTATATTCGACTGTCCTTCCTCACTGGGAAGCAGCTGGAGGAGGCTCAACTGTAGTGGACCTCCGGGTCTTGGATTTGCGAACAGCAAACACGAAGTGTACGATCGCTATGCTTGCCGATGCATACGACATTTAGATGAGATACACAGGGAGAAAGCTCAACGCTGGACTGGAGTATTCCTTTGCGGTGATTGTCTTGTCGCACACGATGCTGTATACTGAAGAGAGAATGTCAGTCAGAGAGAATACTGTAACAATGCCAATCAGCTTCGAGATCCTCGTAATGGCTTGCAAAACTCTCTCTCCGCCGCTGCCAGTCTGCTCGGAGTCACTTGCCGTAAAAGACAAAACCCAGACGCCGCCCAGTGATGTTGTACCATGCGATGATGACGCTTTTCTCGATCGTCGCAAATTGGAGGGCCATGTATGGGTTCCCCAAAGAGAAGAGGAAAACGAGATCCAGAGCGTTGATGAACGTCAAGAATCTAACCTCGCGATACATTATTTTGCTCAAAAGTCTCCGCACTCTCTTCATGCCCGCGTTAATGAGAGCACCATGACCAACAGACCGAGGCAAGGAGCATGGATGGAAATTCTGGGGCGTGTTGATCGAAAAAGGATCCCGGCAGAGCGAGTAACTTTGTACGAAAAGTGATTACCGGGAGGGGTGATTCAGATTGATTTGGAGCGTTCGGTCTTGGTTCTGCTCAGGCTGCGCTCAATTTCACAAAAAGTCTTTTTAAACATGTATTCACTCATGGAAATTGAAAGACAAAATGAAGAAAGTTAGTTGAATGCTCGCGTTTAGATGGTGTACTTGGCTTCAGCCAGCACTGCCAGCCTTTGTGTATACAAGATGACCAGACTCTGCCAGGCGTTGTGGTACCAGAGCATCCTCCCTTTGTCGTCAACGATCGCAGTTCCACAAGGGGACATATTTGCAGTGGTCATCACGCATGCTGACAGCAGCGCTTTGAGCTTATCCAGAATGGCGATGGTGTGCTCTAGCTCCTTATTGAGTGTGTATGCGGTATCCGTATTGAGGAGGGTGGCCATGCGCGCAGAATAGAGATTCGCCAGATCGAAAAACTTAGATCGCGATGTGGAGGAGCATGATCCCGTCGATACCGTAACCATACAAATCGTGTTGTAGTTCAGCTGCAAATTGAAGGTTTGGATTTTCAAGCTGATGATATCCAAGTAGTTGACCTGCTTCCCGAGATCATAAAACGCTTTAGCAACTTCCCCGCTCCACACTGCTTCGTCCTTCCTTGTCCATGTCTTGGTTGTGAGCTTGCGTTGATACGCCTGTGCGAGGGTGTGGTGCGCAGCGGAAGGAAACATGTCCGTCGGCAAGGCCACGCTGCCACCAGAGGTTAGCCCAGGAAGAAGGTTGACTTGCGCAGCTGTCGCCGCCAAGGTGCTTCCCGCGGCGTTCTCCCATTTCATCACATCTGCCAAAAACGCGTCAGAGCCCTTGAACAGCTCAGAGACCGGCGCGCCAAGGTCCTTTTGAATGACCTCGGCAGCTGCGCACGTCAACACAACTGCAACTGCGCAAACCAGAACTGACACACGCGCCATTCTCTTCATGGACCTGCTATCTGCTCTTTCTCTCCTCTTCTTATTTTTGTCTTTCCTCTCCGTTCCTCTTCCTCGCTTCCGCCACTTGCGCTTTCCTGCGGCTCGAATTCATGCAAGCTCACTGTCTCACAGACGAGTGATCTAATCCTGATCTAACCAAATCTATCTCTTCAATGAACACATCTCTTGACGCAACCTAAGGATCGTGAGAATCCGCACCTGAGTGGCTAGTGTATTGTGTAGGAAGGTCCAAACGAACAAGGAACCCAAGAGAACAAGGAGCCGCACTGAACAAGGAGGTGTTCTCTCTGCCGTGTTCATATATAGTTACCGGTACTGGTACGGTACGTGTACGGTACATAGTTTTAGATTAGATTTCCTGGGTGGCTGTGGTGACGAAAGATATGGTCTGGTGTCTGGTCTCTGACTGGCAATACCGCGTTTCAGGTGGATGTTCTGAGAGCTCTGGCAGGGTGTCGAGAAATGCCAGATCTGCCCGACTCCTGGCGAGGGGAGAGGTTGGTGGGATCTCCTTGGGTGTCTCTGGTTCTCGAATGTACTTTTTAATATCTCTCCTGGTCGGCAAAAGCCGCGAGCCGTGAGCAGTGGCGTGCTGTTCTGCAGTTTCAGGTCTTTGAAAGGATTAGAACTACCGTAGGGATCCACGGATCGAATCAAGAAGTCTGCGCAGCCCTCAAGCACGAAGAAGGCCGCCCAAGTTGGGCGCATATTGCCTGGTCATGATGATAAAAATGTACTTGAAACAGAACAATGTCAGAAGGTAGTCCGCTGTCCGCAGCCTCGTGTTTCCGCACCCGCGAAAGCGCATGGGCCAATAGCCTAACAGTTCGCCCAGTTTACCGGACCTAAGCCATGATAACGACGTGTGGTGATCATGTGACCCAACCTCGTTGACTGCCAATTACTTTTTGGCGGTTTGGTCAACAGCAACATGGGGAACTGAAAAGGGAAGAACCCAGAAAGAGCCTCGAAAGTTGACGCTGCACAAGTTGCGGTGTCATAGTCCACAGTATTTCGAAACTCTCTGAGAACGCAAAACAGACAAAATCTATCATACTGATCACCATTTTGAGTATGGGCAACCATCATGATGTCAAGAAGCTGAATGGATCCCGGGCACTAACACCAACCTCCGTCCTTTCCCCCTTCCTTCGCTTATTCATTCCTTCATTTATTCATTCCGTCCGTCATGATTCCGGAGCCCAGAAAATAAACTTTTCCTCTTGATTCATTGGTTCTATCCGCGCACGTGGGTGTCGACAATATACTTGGACTGCACTGTCCTGCGTGCAGTACTGACATGCATCTAGTATTGACAAAGAGAATTCGTGAGGAATGGGGAATGAAATGAAATGGAAAGAATCAACTTTTCCCATTTTCGAAGGCGCAAGGGTTGTGCATTGTGATTTCTTTGAATGCTAGTCAAACGCATAGATAGAATGGGACCAAAAGTCTTACTGCACACTTTTGTCCACATGCATATACGTTGTTGAGGTAGTTGCCTCACACAATGTTTCACACAAATACCATAGGATCTTCTACTGAGCAATAGCGAACTTTTTTAAAGACAAGTCTTGTAAATGGTTGTCCCACTTTTCGCCGCACAATGAGCCGACGTCATTAAAACAGGACTGATTCGGCGCGGAGTCCAGTTTTCCCAATTTCCGATGAACGGATTGGATTTCTATTTAGTGTTGTGCAACCCAAATGCTCTACGTGCACAGCGAAGAAATGTTCCTTCTTGTGGGGTGCGGAGTTGACGTTCATGAGGTCAATTGCGCCCCTTAGCGAACCTAAGCCCGCGGCCTCGCCGCTCCATAGAGTTGCACGAGTGCGTGTCAAATGCACACACTCCAAAGTCCAGTATTTGGTCGATTGAAAGCTAGCCCCAAAGGAGGTCCACTGTCTCACTGCACTCAAACTTCGGGTGCGCACCACGCAAGCACAGAGGTGTTGAGCCTTCCAGATCTGGAACGAGTACCACACGCGATCTGGGGCGCGCGAAGGCAAGGAGGAGCGAAGATGGCCGACTCAACCGACAGCGAGGTGAACAGCCTTTGCAATAGCTTGAAGGGGTTGAGCTTTGGAGGCGCACCTGCTTCGTCCCTGACAATGGGATGGCCAGCAAACAAACAAGACGTCGTGGGCGAGAACATTTGGAGTGTCATGGACCTTGAAATTTGCACTTGTGACACTCCAGGGTCACCATTCGAGGAGGACATGTTCTACGATTGCGAAAGCCTCGACAGTGACCCGAACGAACAGTCCGCGGATGGCGAGGCGCGAGAGCGCTTTCATCTCACGCAGCGCGTGAGCAGCGTTTCTACCCTGCGCGACGAAGACAATAATGTGCAGCCAATGTTCAGCGCTTTAGCTTCTCCTCGAGGTGTTCGAAAGAGGATAAAGTGGTTTTTGATGCAGCATGCATCAGACTATCTTCAATTAACAGAGCAGCTTGTAAGCGATATCAGCAGCGGCAAAGCGAGCGAAGAGCAAATCTTTCGTTATCTCGAGCAGCGGTTTTTGGAAAGCGGCAAGAACTCGGACAGTGAAACCTACATTCATGAACGGAAAGACGGCGAACCTTTGCCAGGAAGGTCCCGCCAGCCACATTTTACGAAAGTTGCCTCAGAGCCGGCCGATTTGATCTCCAGTATGGAGAAGGGCGATTCTATCGTGCGATTTAGTGAGACTGTTCTGGCTATTCGAACTGACATAACTGGATGTGCTCTGGATCCAGTGGTGGCACCTCTGAGGGACCCCCACCTCATCACACAGCCTCTAATGCCACAAGCCGCAAAGCAATTTAGCCACTCAGCCAACGGAAAGAAAAAGAGGAAAAAGAAGCGCCGCATGAAGAGACTTAGTGATACTGAGAAAATTCTACTTTACCAGTGGAGGGAAGACCTGTGTCCGAAAAAGTTCATTGAAAAACAAAAGCAAAAGGCGAGGTCCCCTGCACCTGTGGACGACGAGGAAGAGGAAGTGTGCCGCGGTGGTGTGTCTGAAAAAGAAGAGGAGGTCCGCGAGGTGGAATGCGACAGGACACTTCGTGTTGTATCACCGGAACAACCTCCACTTCCACCTCAAAGCTCGCCAAACGTGAGAGCAGTCTCTGCGCACACGTTGGACGCACAAGGCGCAATGAAAGCATTGCACCATGCACCCAGCACTAACCATTCGCACGTTCACCTTCAGCTTCATATTGACTCTCCTGCACAGAAGGCATCAGAAAAGTCTCGCGCTTCAATTTTCGGGAAAAGGTTCAGCTTTCAAGGCGCCAATCCGTTTGGCAAACACAGTTTACTTCGAGCGCCGCTCCCAAGGGTAGACTTTGCGTCTGGTGTACTTCAAGGGTCTTCACCAGCTCCAAAGCATATCAACACCGTGTGAGAAATGAAGAATCTTGTAAAATAAGATTGTGGTAAAAGTAATTTTTTTTTTTACTGGAAATGTGATACCCTGCTCAAACACTTATCAAATCGTCCACAAATTGGCCAAGCTCTTCAGTTTCGAGCAAGCAGCGTGCATCTTGGGCTGCACTGTCACATTTGAACCCGGCATAAACATGCATAATCGTACTGTGAGAAAAGGAAGGATGGTGAGCTCGACTCTCGTGTCGTGTGCGAAACGGATGGAACGTCTACTCAACTCATCGGTATTGAGCAAATCTCAAGGTGTTTATTCTCGCCGTGACTTACAGTCAAAGGTTCTGTGTGGATGGAGTTCATGGAATGCATCGCTTATGTATACTCCAAAAAACAAAAGCTAAATCAATCTTGCTCACAAATCAGTCCAGGGGACAGGCAAAGAAAGGAAGATCATCATCATGAGAATTCAGAATTTAGTGTGACAGTTTTAGAACATGAGCTATGAACATGGCTGAAGCCTGAGAGCGCGGGCATTTTGTGGCATTTTCATCGCAGTGTTTTTGGAGGTTCCGGTACTAGTACCGCGCACGGACCAGGTCCTGATGCTACGCTCAACTCCACGCCATACAATAGCACAGCATTAACAAAGGAGTAGAGCTCTTGTGGAGACTCTACCTCGGCACCCTCGGCACTAGCAATGCGGCGCTCTTGCACTGCGCGGAAGAGGTCTTAACCAAGCTCATAAACACGCGTGTAATCCTGTTCTGAACAATCAGGTAGACGAACACTATCAATGGTGAGAAAACTGTGTGCATAGGCACATAGGGCTATCATTTTGAGTAAGGCAAGACTCCTGAGTGCTGAGTGCGGACTGTGAGGAGTGAGTGAGCGCCACATGCTATTGAGTTTATCAATACTGCGTCCAGAACTATTACCTGGAACGTACCGCCCTTCGCGAGCAGCGAGCACCCCGCCCGTCCGCGTGCAACACGTTTTGGAGCAGCAGCAGAGGTGTGTGTGTGTGTGTGTGTGTGATTGTGTGCTCGGTCATTCGCGGCTGTGGGTGCGAGTAAGAGTGAGCAGTGGCGACTGAGTGTTGTCCAAGTTGCAATAACAGGGAGTTTGGAAGAAGAGCGCCAAGGTGGTAGTGCCCCTCGCCTTGTGTGTGGGCGGCAGGAGATATGTTTAGGTCGTTTTTTGGCGGGCGGCGGCGGGAAGTGGGAAGAGGCCGAGCGAACGACACGCTCTGCGAGAGGTTCTGCCAGCTGCCGGGGTACCTCACTGGGTCGAGTGGTCCGTTCGTGTCCGAGCCTGGGGTAGGCGTGGCGAGGCTGGTGTCGGATCATGGGGGTTCATCGGAGTGCAAGGAGAGCTTGATGCTGTCCACGCTAAAGTTGCGTGACGAGGAGGAGGCGAACAATCTGTCAAAGTACCTGCTCGCAGATGATCAAGTCGGTGAGGAAGTGAGCTCCACGATGTTTCACGACGCGGATCAGATCTGCGGCATTTGCACCATCAACGCGTGTACGCACTACGCGCTGCCCTGCAAACACAGCGCGTGCAAGGTTTGCTGGAGTAGGTGGCTCGCAGATCACAAAGCCTGCATGACCTGCGCTGCACCCGTGGCGCACATCAGGCGCTACCCGTACTCTGTCGTGGCGCGCTCGCTGTACGAATCCGAGGGCTCAGAGTGCTTGGAGCAAAGCAAAAAAGACCTGGACGCGTGCACCGTCCTTGTGGAGCAGAGTTTAGAACGTTGCGTTCGAAGTATGCTGGCTGTGAAGGACTGCGTCTCTGGAGTAGCTGAAAATTTCACGACTGTTGAATCGCATTTGATCGGTATCACCCGCCCTGACCCTGGAACCAGGGTAACCGTGGACATGTTGACGTCCGTGTTGGCGGTAGAGCGAAGTTCTGTAGTGGAACAGCTTTTAGCTTACGAAGACGTGTTTGGCACCAAAAAGCAGTGGGCGGCTCTGGAGCAAGACGTCCAGATTTTGCTCTCCGCCGTAAGAAGATTTTCTGATGTGTTGGACTCTGCTCTAGAACACCAGGTGGACGTTAACGATGTTGCACTGGACGAGGGCGGGTTGGAGACCGGATCTGCTGCTAAATCCCATGACTTGGTGGCGGCCACCGAGGTATTTGACATTTTGGTTGCCTCAACTTCAATCCTTGCGCAGTGGAATCGGGTGAAATCGCTTTTGGAGACATGCGGCCCTCAATCGCACCTAATTCCGGGCATCGCTCGAGTCTTCGGGATGATTCACTTTACTAATCTGCCTAGTTCCGACTCGGTTGTGGTGAACGCGATCGACATTCCGCGCAAAGCCACGCAAGTTATGAGTACTGCCCAAACGAGATGTCATGTTGTGGACGGGATGATATCTAATGACTTACTACCGGACGCAACCATAATTTTGGAGCGACTAAAATCCATGTCCTGATACACCACCGTAACCATCATTGTAAATACTGTGCTTCAGTTCTATCCCTCCCTTTTTCTTTTCTTTTTTTTCTGCACCCGGAGAGCCAGTTTTCCAAGTGTGTGCACGAGTATGCGATGGTTAAAAATGCCCGGGCACAGGAGGAGCTGTGCTGTGCCAGCACTGGTTGCGGAACCATCAATACAGGTTCTTCAACGCAACCGAGTGAGAGGTCTGCGAGGTTGGACACGATTCTGACTGATCCTTGCACGAAAACAAGGACATTCTTTTGCACATTTTGCACAGAGAGCGCATGAGTAAGAAACGGGACTCTAATGCTAACTTTGGTATCAAAAATGTCTGCTTGTTCTTTGAACACTAACAGTTACCCAAAAGCTTCAAAATTCATAAACCAAAAAGAGAGAAAGAAATAGAATTTAAGATTGCGACATTTGGCGCAGGACACGAAGAGCAATCACAAATTAGATACATTGTCCATCAAGCGCAAGCTCCAGGTCAGGGTTTTAGGGTCACGAATCAAGTCCGAAGTCGGCCAATAGTGGTACTATTTGGGGGGAGCAATATTTTTGCCGTCAGTTGCTGGGATCACAAAGCCACAAAGTTCACACCCAATCAAAAAACTTACATCGCACTTCAATGTATACACTTTCGTCGTATCGTTCAAAGAGACCGTCTTGATCCGGACGTACTGGCCGTCGCGCAGTTGCGAGACAATATTCAAGACAGCGTCCAAATCTGGCGTCTCTTTGTCGTCAATTTCAATGATAAAATGGGTAGCCTTTATGGAGAATCGGTGGCTAGGGGAGCCATAAAACCATCTCGAGCAATATACGCCAGACCCGCGTACAGTCTTTGGCATAAAACCGCGAAGGGCAACAGCTGGGTGGGGAGCCTGCAAAAACATTCCTGCGAATAAAACCAAGCGTGAGGTGCCTGCACAAGAGAGGTGCGACATAGGAACCTGAATCTTCATCTCTGACAGGTCTCGAAGCAGAGTAACATCCACCGCACTTTTCCCTTTGCAAGCTCTTTCCACCGCTGGAAAATCCACCATGGGTTCATCGTCAATCGCAAGAACGAGATCACCTGACTTGAGGAGCTGAGCTGAAGCCGAGCCCGCCATGGCATTCCGAATGGTCAAAATGTGATTGTTGCCCAGATCGCCCTCGGTGAATCGTTTGACCCATGCCTGAGAGAGCCCCATGCCTGCTCGCGCCTTGGAGATAGGGGTCACCACGAAATCCGTCGCAAGGGACTCTACAAATATCTCTTCTCCTAGCTGCCGTTTCACGCTTCCCAACGCTTCAAAAACTACCGAAGCTGGAACTCCAGCAAGCGTCTCCTTGTCCTTAAAACTCTCCGACTGAAAGCTGAATGAGAACCAAAACGCCTGAATTCGGCTTTCCTCATCCACCAGCACGCCGCCAACATTTGAAACAAGCTTATCCACGTGGATAACAATTTGATTGCGAGCACTAAAACGCGGAGGACTTGTGAGTTGAAAAAGAAGCCGCTCTATGCTCGTCACCATGCACCTCTGCCGGACTTGATTCATTTGATGCGTAAGTCCAATAAAGGTGGTCACATCGCCCTGCCGCAGCGGCTTCGTAGAGGGCGAGAATTCAAACATCCGGACCTCAGGATTCTCCTCAATTTCCAGCAAGGCGGGGTCAAATCTGAGAATGGAGAAGTTATGCATCGGGTGCACATACACTACTGTCGCAGGAATCTCCAGACTTCCGGCGAATGTAATGGTACCATTCCCAAGTGAATTCGGTGCTGTGTTTCGGTCGCACACAACGAGACCGTTCGCTGCGTCCACGACAATCCCTGTCCCCGAAAAACTGCTGAAAGGGATCCCGTCGCACTGGAAAGGTATGTCAAAGCTCACCATTACGACGGCTGGCGAGGCTGCAGGGGTGAATCTGATTTGCTGTGGCTCTGGCTTCGAAATGTTTTCCTCCGGTCCTGGAAGAGGGGTACAATGCCACAGGCCTTGCTGGTCGTCACGCTTGGCGCGTTGCCACACGAACCACGTGCGGTCAATTGTGCACGACTTTACCTGCTCACGAAACTTGTTTTTCAGCTCGATGAACCGGATCGATACATTGCTCCCTTCTCGGTACTTGCAGATCGCCTTTTCAAAAGCATCCAGGGTGGGTGTTGGGGTATCGCCCACAGCAAGAATAACAGAATTCCAGTTGATGTTTGCACGGCCAAACATAAAACCAGAGGACGACACAAACACGCCACCAGGAGGCAACGCGCTGTTGATGGCCAGCTGATAAGACAAAGGATGCAAAATAGCCGCAGAAATTTCGAGGAATTCGTTCGGCAACAGGCTGTATAAGTCGTCCGTCGAAATTCGGACTGTGAATCCTTTTAGACCTCGCTGGAAAGTCATCTCCACGGATGGGTTGTCGTCCATAGCGTCGGCCAGCGCAATAAACTCGTGAGTTGGAGCACCGTTCAATGCAACGAGAATGTCGCCAGGCTCTACACCAGCTTTCGCAGCAGGGCCTTCCGGAACGACCTTGTCTGCGACTAAAAGCCCCGTGGAACGTGGGAAGTGGTTGCGAATGTCGGCTTCTAGCGCTTCATTCAGACCCAGGCGCCTCGCTTCAGTGTATGCCGCATGTTTGAAGATGCACTGAATGGTCCTTCTCGGTACGGACAACCCCATGCGAATATAATTCAAGGCGCGCACAACGCGATTTAGAGGCAGATAAAAGCTGGAAGCTCCCTTGGTTTTCCCACCGGCGTTGAGCGCGACGGCATGGCCCTCACTGTCAATGACTGGACTACCACTGGAGCCCCCAGAGGTACTACTTGCAGCCGCAATGTAAAAGGTGTTGTGGTCATTGTACTCTTTGCTGCCATAGTGAGGCGCATCGCGATCGAGCCTTGCGAGGGTTCCAGCCTGGGACAAATACGAGACAAGATGGTGAGGGTCAGGATATCTATACTCTGGCAAGGGACGAACATGTGTCTTTGGGTTTACTGAATCATGTGTGGGTCGAACCCAAAACTTACAAGAATCGAAAGCTTTTCACCGCCATCATTTCCAACGACCCGGATCTCCAAGCCAACACGCGCTCGCTCCGGCGCCAGGGGGATTTCCGTAATGGGCATGAATTTAATCTCCTTGGGGTCGAATCGGAAAAATCCAAAGTCATGCATTGGGTCTCTAAAAATTGGTGTGACCTGAACCTCCTCCTTACTGAGAAAGGTTGCGTCCGCCTGAATAGGCCCGCACGAAACTACATGACGATTTGTCAAGATGATACCACGTTCTTTGTCCACTACAAATCCAGTTGCATTTGAGCAGCCGCGTCCTTCCCCATCAAACGCTCGGACATTGCAAACCCTCAGCACTACAACAGCCGGGGTGATCTTTTCGATGGCTTTGGAAAACCCCAGATCCTCATTTTGTGGAAGCTGTGCCGAGCGGGCCAATTTGCTTTCTGCATCTGCGTTGTCCAGCACCATCGCATCGGCGTCTGTGCCATCGGAGCCGTCCATTTCGCTCTACGCTCAACTTGTTCCTCCACCAAGATGCGACACGTACAGTCCGGACTCCGAGACGACAAAGGTCTCTCGTTCGCAGACCGAATGTGGCTCAGACAGACACGCTCAGACTCGGATCATCGGTCACTTCGGTCACTGGCAACTACTTCAATGAACATGTATTGACTGTGAGTACCGGAATCGAGTAGAGCAAGCTGATTATCGCGATCATCATGTTGCGAGATGCGAGAGCTGAGGCCCGGATGACCCAATGACCCAGTGACCCAATGACCCGATGAGCTATTGGCGAGAAAAGAGACTTGCGAGCGCTGCTTCAAACAAGCAAGCACGTGCGCATGCAAGACAGAAAATGAGATCTTTCATCCATTCGTTCATTCTCATAAACACAACAATCATTCACTGTCAGTGTTCACTGAATGAATGAATGACACATCATAGTCAGTGTGAATGTGCTAGTGTTCGCTTGCATGTTTGACTGAGAGGCGCAGAGCTCTGCACGATCATTCGTTCGCCTTCCTTAGCGGCGCCACCGGAAGACTTACAAGGCTCTGTGGCACAACTGCGAGGAAACGTGCCCGCGTGCTGGCTGTGAGTACCGGCGTTGAACATATAGGTCCCCGCGGCGACTTGTCCGACTGATTCTGGCTTGCAAAGGCTCTGGCAATCGTGGAAGACAAGACAAAGTGACTAGAGTACACGGTTGATCTCGATCTCGATCTCGATCTCGTTGGGAGGAAAGTGTCTTGACGGGTTCAACAACTAATCTTGGGTGATAGTCGGAGCACAAGTTGTAGTTTCGGTTGTTGAGAGCTAATCTTGGGTGATAGTCGGAGCACAAGTTGTGGTTTCGGTTGTTGAGAGGGCTGTCTGGCTTGCCTGCGTTTTTGATTGAGGAACTGTAAGATCGGCTGCCAAGAGAGAAAGATTATCGCTGGCCGCGAGCAGGGAGCTCCTTCTTACAGGTGAAGAGTCGCTGGAAAGACTTTTACAGACCAGTTCTCCCATACAGCAGTGCGAATGGAGGCGCCAAAGTTGAAGGTCAAGATCAAGCTGCCCAAGGCGCCGAAAGCTGTAGCAAAGGAGGAGAGCAATGACGACGAGAGCGTCAGCTCTGTTGGCTCGGACGATGTCATGGAAGATACTGACAACAACGAGAACGGTGTGAAAGAGGAGAATGAGGGGGGCGCAGACGACGCGGGGAGCGTAGACGACGACGATGGTAAAAAGCAAGATCCCGCTGTCGAGGAGCCCAGCGGCGCAAATTCTGTTTTGTCTATTTTACACACCAGAAAACGCAAGGCGCCAATCTCTGACCTTCGTCCCGTTCTACGTACTTGCCCACCAAGATCGCACAACCAAGCTGGCGGGGAATCAAAAGCAGAGGAAGAGGATGAAGACGAACAGCCCCAATATGCAGCGTGGGAAGCGGTGCGTGACTACGATGCTGAGAAGGAAGGAAATGCTTTGGCTGCTGGGGGAGAAGGCGAGAAAGCTCCCGAGGATTTTATTGTCCCAAAAGAGGCGCTGGATAGTATATGGAAGGACGCCGTGGGACAACATCAAGCGCAGCTAGCTCGGGTCCAGAAACGTCTGGATATGGAGCGTAAGATGAAAGAAGAAAGGGACAGAGAGATTCAGGCACTTCGCGATCGCACCCTCGAAGAAGAGACGAGGCGAAAACAAGAGGAAGAGCGAGCCCGTGATCGGGAAGAGCTGGAGCGGAATGAAGCTCGTGAGGCTGCGCGACAAGAGCGGATGCGCCTTGCACAGACGATTGACATGGATGCGCAACAGCAAATCATGGGTAACGGTGACGGAGAAGATGACGATGATGACATGGGCGGGTTTTGAAGAGGCTTTCTTGTCATCAAGTTGTGGCAACGTTGAGTCTGCTGCTTCATGTATCTATGCCCGCCAAATTGTTACCGTGAGAGTTGGGGATGGATTTTCGCCGAACCGAAGACAAGGAACTATAGGGACACTAAAAACATTCTTTACAAGTGCTGGAGACTCATGAGATGACACTGCAGCGCAAACCGAGTGCCAATCACGACGCTCTCCGCCAGTTGGTGCACGGACACCTCAGACTTTGATTGCAAGGTTATGGGAACCTGTTTGTGCCAGTCGTTCTCATCAAATTGGTCACCGTCCGTCACAGCACTGGGGATGCGATGATTAACATTTTCCTCCAAGGCAGTGTCCCCTGCCTCGTGTTGCAGGATTTTGCGTGCTTGCTCTGCAGACACCCATACGAGCTCGCCAACCTCGGAGACTTGAGGCGCAAACTTTTGCCACTCTGAGGAGTGTAAATTTGGCTCTGGTAAAAGTACATAAACCACCAAGTGATGATGCGAAAGCCCTTCATTTCCTTTTTTCTGTTCGAATGATAACGGGTAAGTGGACTCCCACAGACAGAGA
Source organism: Parietichytrium sp. I65-24A (assembly GCA_012862575.1). Classification (NCBI taxonomy): domain Eukaryota; class Bigyra; order Thraustochytrida; family Thraustochytriidae; genus Parietichytrium; species Parietichytrium sp. I65-24A. The sequence goes on from BLSF01000077.1 coordinate 26,007, forward strand.
ATGCGCGCTTTGGACTGATCTGTCACTGTCCAGCCCGTCTCCTCCTTCACTTCACGGACGCCAGCATCGACCAGCGACTCGCCCTTGTCCAGATTCCCTCCAGGGAGGACGAACAAATTCGGAAAGCTCCTCAGTCTCGACTGTCGTCTGGTCAGGAGAACCTTTCCATCGCTGCTTTGCAAGAGCACCGCCACTCCGACGCGCAGCTCCAGATCCTCTCGAGCATGTCCACACTCCTCAAACTCACGAGCCGGGCACTTGGGATGTTTGTGCGCCAGCCAAACCAGATGTCGGCCCTCCTTTCGCAGCCTCGCTGAATCGCCTTCAGCGTCCCGCTCCCTTTGCAGTGTCAACGTCTCCTGTGCGGTGTCGTGCGAGAGCGTCACTCTGCATATTTCAACTTGCTGTCCCGAGTCACTTCTGGCACCGAGGAGGCCCAATATGCACTGTCCAAAAGCGCAGCGTTTTCGCAGCTCTTCGCGGCCCCGACTTTGCACCAGCACCTTCACGCTCATGGTCTCGTGCGACTGCTCTTCTTCCACACGCCCAACTCTTTCGCACTTTGCCGGCTCACCAATCTCATCAACTTGCGCTTTGGTGCGGACCGGCGCCAAACATTTTCGCTGTTTTGCGAGGAGCCCTAGCTGGTTTGCTGGGGCTGGCTTACCTTGGGTGATGCTCACATTGCTCACATTGCTCACATTGCTCACATTGCTCGCATACTCACATGCTCGCATTGGTGTACTGAGTAGCCAAGTACACTGCCAAGTGCTTCGGGTCGAGACAGTGCAGATGTGGGATTTGGATGAACAGTGGACCTGACTGTGATTCGGAGCGGCGTAAAATCCACCCTACACCTCCTTTTTGTTTGACCGCAAAGTAAATAGAGAGCTGGAATATTTTGGATTGTGTTGAACATCTGGCAATTTTAACATGTATGATGCTATCAACTTTGCAAAAGTATGAATTACGACCGGCTTCACGAACGCACAGCTTTTTGACAGATATCGCCAAGCTTCTTCTGCTTCTCGAGATCAACAACGCTCGCCAGATCTTCGGGTTTAGCATTGTAGCGAACCTTGGTTGTGAGCTCTGCTTGGACCTCGTCTGCAGACAAAAGTTCTTGCAATTTCTCCAGCACTCGAGGCAGCAATTTGTACTTGCTCAGGGAAAAGAACAGCACGGAGTGCTGCTGGGAATCTCGCTCTAGAAGTAAAGCTCTGATCTCCTCTGCTCTCAACAAACTGAACGTTTGGTCAAGGAGCTTGGAGGCTGTGCTCTCGGAGACTTTTGAGTTGGACAGCGCCACGCCGAGCAGGTTCTTGTTGGTCCGGTGGATCTCTCTGCACGAGAAGGCTTCGCAAAGTGAAGATCTTGGGATCTTGTCCTTTTCAACAAGATCCGAGAGAAGCGCAAAGTAATCTGAGAGCGCACTAGAACGATCATTGAAAAGCATCTGGAAGGGGAAACATATGACGTCGTTCTTGTTCAAGAGGGAGCCAACCTGAACCAGGAGTGAGCCCAGCTCCACCTTGGAAATTAGACCCTTTTCTTCCAGCTCGACGGCCTTGTCAAAGTACGAAGTCTTGAGGTGTCCCCATGCCGAATCTCTCAGTATCGCCTTCCTAAATCGAGCTGCGGAGAGAAACAGTTCATTCAATTCCGTTTCTTTGGCCGTCTCGAAGACAGGCTTGCGCGACACCCACTCTTCCTTGCCCTCGCCGCTCGAAGCCTTTCCTTGCCCAGTCCCGTTGCCACTTGTTCTATTGTTCCATCTGCGATTTTCAGTCTGCTTACCGCCCTTGCCATTATATTTTCCGTCACTCTTTTGCCGCGATTGAGATTGAGATTGCTCGTGCCGGTTGTTTCGCGACTGTTGAGGTTGCTTCTGATATCGCGGCACGCCGCTTTCTTTCAACACCTCCGCGACCTTTGGATTGGAAGCGAGATCCAGAGCGCTATATCCTTTCCCCGTTTTAGCTTCCAGCAGGTTCTTCAGATCCTCTTCACATACGTTCTCTTTCAAGACTTGGAGCACATTGGTTGCACTTACAGCCGAGCCTTGCTCAGCAGCTATATGCAAAAGGGTTCTGCCGTCATTGTCTTTGGCCAGCAACAATGCCTTTAGCTTTTCATCAGAAACGCAACTCTTCACGTACCTGTAGAGCCAGAGAAAGTCTTTGATGTGCACACGGGTTGACACTGCGTAGTGCAGGATAGGCATGCTCGCTTTGTGGCATCGAGCGGAGGATATCATGTCAGCCTTTTGGTCTGAAGTTACGACGTTCCTAGACACGTACGAGTCCAAAATCTCAAAGTACCTGGCCATCGTGTATCCATCCTTCGCACGGATAGCCACATACGGCAGGAGGATTACGTAATTTGTCTTTGGCTGGACACACTTCCATGTCAGCTCTGCCATTTCAGCCCCGGAGAACACCTGCTCCCGCGCATGCTTCTCGAGCTGCGCAAAGTACTGCTCAAGATACGCCGCCTTCAACTCCTTGTTCGTCGTATCAAAAGAGCTCGCCACCAAAAACTGTTCCTCCATCTCTGCTTACTTGCTCGTGATTCAGTACGAGGCGCAGCGCCACTCTCTCTTGCAGAAGCTTGGCCGCGTGAGAATACGACGCCAATGTCGGGCTCAAAGCTTGTTACGGTTTCTTGCGCCTAAAGTCTCCTCTCCTGCTGTGAAGGCAGCGAACCTCTTTTGAAACGTTCACTGAGGTTCTCGTCGAGCACTGACATGACAGTGCACGTGACAGGTGCTACCGTCGGAGCTACGTAACGGTGGGTGGGTCGTACTTGGTTGACTATGACAACCCACCGATCCACCTGATCCACTGCCAACATTAAACCTTCTGGCGTGACTTTGGGAAGCGACACAGTCACTTTTGCAGCTCTCGGACGGAACTCCTCCGCCCGCGCCCTCGACGCTTGAAGGAACTTTGAACTTCTGATTAGAAAATATGCTTCCCGAACTGAACATTTGGCAGTACAATTCCACTTCCGCTCGAGGTGCAGACTTCTGCAATCTGAATTCTGATATCAAAGCGACCTCTTCATTGGATGAGTGACTTGCGTCCGCTTGTTATACAAGCCCGAGAGGCTATGAGGGGGACGAAGGTCGCCAAAACTATGTTTTCAAAGGAGTTACAAAATAGAGTTGAGTTTTTTTTACATTGGAACCGGAGATGGATCAGGGTTCTCCGAAAGATATTTGGGAGAAAACATCTCAGGGAGGTTTTCACAAAACTGCGTGAACTTGGCGCGAAACTCTGCAGGCGGCAAGTTCATCATGTGGTTACAAGACAGAATCACTGAGCTGTTGCCGGATCGAATTGCCCGCAGCCGGACTACTTTTACGAAAGACTTGGCGAACCCAATTGTCGGATGAGAATTGGCTTCCACACAAGACTGTACGCCACTCTGTGCTTTTCCATGTTTGGTCGAGGGAGAACAGGAGGAACGGCCAGATCTCATAGAACTTGGCGAGGCTGCGTCAGCGGAAGCTCCCGCTTGCACGCTCTGCGGAGCTATTGCCATGGAATCATCGTTGATCTCAGGAAGATGACACAAGAGAGACGTGTACCTGCGGTAAAAGCTTGCTGCATGGTCCATGCCAAGCAATTTGACACACTCCTTCTCAAGATCGGCAATGCCAGCCCTCTGGCTGCAAATTTTCACCTGCTCGATGAAAGCCTTGGCAACGGAGAGAGGTGGGGTTACTCCGTTCAAAAACTGCTCTCGAACCATATCGACCGCGAATTTGAACTCCGCAGAGGAAGTAGTCTCTTCGCATGCGTGAACATAAGCTGTGTGCTGGGCAGCGTCCAAGCCCGTGAAGGACTCGTGAACCTCGGGAAGATGAGACAAGACTGTTTTGTATCTCGAAAAAAACTCGGGAGACTTTCTCAGTACCAATAGTTCCCTGCACTCTGATACCAAGGATGTCACAGAGGCAGCACGGGCTCTGCGAGCTATTTGTCTAAGAAAAAGTTTTGCTTGGTACATCGTCGGGATCTTCTCGGCGTAGAAAAAGTCCATTGCCTTTCTCAGCTCGGGAGTCTTCACATGCTGTGAGACATCCGCCCGGAGCGTTCTGGAATACAATATCAATTCTGCAACGTCAAACCCAGAAAACTTGGGATGCGATAGCACAGTGCTCACTGGCGAGGCAAATGTCACAGAGTCCGTCATTGATTTGGCAGCATTTACGTTCTCGAGTGTAACTCCGCGATTTGCTGCTTTCCGCTGTGTGCGCCCAGGTGGGGAATCCTCCATCTGGCGCTTGCGTTGCCCTGAGTTCCTCACATGGTGCGCACCGCAAAACTTAATATATCGCGGAAACAAAGAAGGCGGGAATGATTTTGTAGCGTCTGCCCCGTGCTTTCTAACCACGCGCCGGAACCACCCAGCGTACCAATCGTAGTCCAACAGGTCTCTACTCACCCTTCCATTGAGTATGCGTTCATGCGTATAGTCACAGAGCTGCACCCAGTCGAAAAAGAATCCGCTGCGACTGTAAATTTGCATGTCCGCCAAAAGCTTGTCTTCTTCGTCCGCCGAAAGAACCGCTTTCCCTTTGGACGACATTCGCCGCAAGCGCTTTCTCCAGCCTTCTTTGAACTTTGCGGACTTTTGCTCTTCCGTCCACCCAAGCTTCCCCCAATTTCTTCAAGTTTTGATCTCAAGTCTCGTTCCACCAAATACGCTCTCACCCGTCACCCGTCAACCGTCTCCTTCGCACAGCCAAGCCAAAACCTACAGAGATCACCTTGGGAAGAGCGTTGTCCAACTTGCCCGATTCTCCTTGATTTGTTTATTCCTTCGCTCTATCCGCGTCCCGTCTCCTTCGCATGGACAAGCAACTCAATGTGAACGGAGATCTCTTTTTTTTTGGAAATAGAGTTGTCCTTTGCGCTTCCAAAGTCCGATGTATCCTTATCTTTGTGCGAATTCTCTTGGGCTGCTATGGTTTTATGGCCTTGCGCGCATTCAATCGCAGTGTCTTTTCACACTCTCTGCGTTTGGGGTCTGCTGTGCTTGGTAAAGACACGAATGACACGGTTCTTCACACTCGAGCATGCATAGTGCTTCGCTATCGTTTTGTCTAACGCCGCATTCGTTGACACTTTGGGGAGATTCACTACCATTTCGACCAAAGAACTGCGTATTGATAGGATCATTTATGAAGAACCATAGGAGCGAGGTGCTCACTTAAATGGTGCGCTGTTATTTTAAGGTGGTTTCGTTCGAGGAATTTGAACGTGGCTACGAGGTGCTATTGTTTCAGGTGGTGAAGCGAATGGGGGTTCAAGGGAACCAGTCGCTAGGGGGAACCTGTGGAAAGGCGTAGGAGGTGGAAAAGTCTGAGGAACCCAAGTGAAGCGACGAGGCAAGGAAACCATCCCTATTGGGTGTTACGGTGAGAGAAACCCGGAACCCATTATTTGCGAAACGCAGTTGAGATAAAGTTTATGAGTTCGAAAACCCGTGCAAATTGTGTCAATTGTGTCAATCGCGGTGAAAATGTTGAGGTCGTGCAATCCAAGCCCCACATCAGCGCATTTACTGCACATGCGTACGACTTTGTGAGTCGTTGGGACGCAAGCTAACTCTGGCGAAGCAGCTAATTTCACGAGCTGTGGCAGCTTGCATCAGGACATCCGAAACTCCCGGGCTGGTTTTGGACATCCGGATATGGTATTCGATTTGACTGTGAATTCGCGAGTTATGGCAGGCTCGCGCCCGCGATGATTTCAAGTCTGTGCTGACGCCCAAGTGTCTCTACTTTACGAGCTATTCACTGTGACTGGAAAGGGTCTGCTCGGCTAAAATGGACTCCTCAAGAGCAGAGCGACGAGGGTGAGTTGCTATATACTTTAGCGGCACCAGTGCTGCGTTGGCCGAGAGATCGCGTACAAGATCTTGCAAGAGATATTGCAGCCACGTGAGGTCAGAACTTGCGAGTGATTCCGTCAAACTCGCACCGAGGCGCTGTTGCAACACTTGCGACTGAAGGTCGGCCAACTGCAATTGCTTCTCTAGGATCTCGTCCTTCAGAGCCTCATTGCGTTTCCACAGATCTATGATAAGGAGCTCCTCCTCGCGTCTAGACACATCGAGCAGCAGCTGATGCCGCGCGAACCTGCACTTGAATGCCTTGTCCAAGTCCTCGAAAGCTTGCGCGGCATGACGCCGACCCTGCTCTGAATTCGCCTTGCTTGTCCCAACTTCCATTGTCTTCCGATCGACATTTTCGTGTTTCACTTCGACATTCTCCTTCCCTTTGCGTTCGGAGTGGGGCATTTTCGACAAGGATTCTCTGCCATCCGCCCGCTCCACTGGGTGCCTTGGGCGTAATACTTTCTGCTGCCTGTCCTTCTGACCAAGTGGTTCGGCCCGAGGTCTTGAATCTCGCTGCAGCGGTGCCTTTGTCCGGGAGCGAGACGAGCTTGACTGAGTGATAGACACTTTCGCTCGCTCAACCTTGCGTTCGCCGCTGCCATTTATACTCCTGTATTCACCTGCACTAGTTTGGGCATTTGGCGTTGACTTGAGCCGCTCTTTCGAGGACGCGCTCATGGTTGCATTCGCCAATGGTCTCTTTGGTTTTAAAACACCTCGAGCCTCTGGGCATAGCCGCGAGGACACTTGCTTTGCTTGCAGTGGCATACTTGCTTTTGCTCTTGTCCTGCACTTTTGAGCTTCGAGTCGTCTTTTAAGCGATACAACCGGAACAATGTGAGATCAGAGACACCTTGCGAGCCACAAGTGTCCCCGCGCACCCAATAAGATGATGCGCAGTAACAGCTCACACCGTTACGCAGGTATACGTTTCCCGTTACGCTGCTGTTATTGTCGTTATGAGAGGAGACGCGGGTTTCAAAAACATCACCGTTTTGTCTAATGGGCTACTATACAAGAAACCACGTGGTGTCTTTTTGCCAATCTTGCCAATCCTGCAAAAAGAGAAATGAGCTCGAAGAGGTAAACCCGCCCTGCGAAAAGTATACTTTCGATGTAATGAAGCCACCAAAGCAAAAAAGGTCACACGGGTCTTGTTGAACAGAATTCAGTGAATTCTGTTGGCAAAGAGATTGTAGTCATGCTGCGATGCTTGCAAATATTTGTTTTGCAATTCTTGAGAGTGAAGAAGGTCCTGGGATTCAAAACACATTTTTTGTACTCTTTGTCCAATCTCTAACTTTTTTCAAGACACAACATGGCTGCAAGCCAGGGACGGAAACTTTTGACACGAAAGCATGAAAGCCTTTTTCTCTGCCAGCAAAACGAAAACAAGTTGCTTGTCACGACGGGAACCCTCCAATTTCGAGCTAGCTGTTGATGGTGTAGTTTAGGCCGGTAGCTCGCAACTCGTCAAACCATCGAAGCAGCTCGTCTTCCTCCGTGTTTCCGGCGTGAAAGCAAGGGTTGCTAAATGGCGTCGTGGCCTCCTCAGGAGATGGTTCCGGGGATCGCACAGACGCCGTGGGGAGAGAGTGAGACTGAAAATACTTGGGCTGCAACGTCGGCTGCACCACGTCCTTGCCGTCCATTGGAGGGACGCGTAATACTGTGACCTTTTCGTGCCTGTGAATGCAAATGATGCCGTTCACGCGGTCCAAAGTAATCAGCTGAATCTCGTCCATGAGAATCTTACGAGCCTGCACACTGCCGACGGGCGTGTAGAAGAGGCTCCGACCCTTAAGCTGGAAAAAGCACAATCGGAACGATCTCGTCGCCCCCTTCATTAGGTCTGCTCTCTTTGAAACCGAGACTTTTGCTAGGTAGCCTTCGTGAATAGAATCATACAAGAACTCTTCATCTTCCGCATTAACGCGGGAACCATCTTCCTCCTTGTGAAGCTTCTTCTTCACATGGCGCGCAACAGTGCGAAGTTGTGTCCCCCATGGAACCTTCATCGGAAACATTCCCGTTAAACCTTTTTCTCCGCGCAGAAGAGACCCAGCCGTTGCAACAAGATTCACAGCAAACCCTGTCGCGGTTTGAGACAAGGCGCTGCTGAGAATATTTTGATTGAACACCTTTGGGATCAGTCCAGTGATGAAAAAGGAGTACAGAACTCGGTACACAGTAATACCCGGCTCATTTTTTCTCGGGCGAAAAGAGGTGCGCCACTCGAGAGAAGGAATCTTGATTTTGCTGGCCTCATCACTGCTTTTCCCTAACCGCCGTAGAACCTCAGCATGGCCGGTGGTGCCGCGAAACAAGTCTTGCAAGTAAAAGTGTATACTGTGTATCGTCACGCGATGAATATTGAACAACACTGGTACTTTGTTTAGCATCTTGATGACGCGGTCCTTATCGCCAAGTCGAAGCTGAGTTTCGCGGCTGTTTGCGTCGAGGTTTACAAGAGCTGAGCGGGGAGGCGGTACGTACTCTGCAGGCAAACTTGGGTCGTGAAACCAGCGGATCTCCATTTGGATCGACCCTGTGGTATTGAGTCCTTGCCAGCGCTTGTTCATTAGCGGGAACCATCCCTTGATTGTCACGTCATTGGGTGCCGGCCGTTGAATTTCAAAACCCTCTTTGACGTAATGGCAATACTTGGGGTCCGTGACCAAATACTTGGTAGTCATGACCCACTGCCCAAGTACATCATCATTGGTGAACTCTTCGTCCATGACACAGACATGCAGCACCGTGCTGGGGTCCGAGATGTGAAAAACAAACTTTTCGTTCCACATGGGCTTGTTGGTGTTGTACCGCGTGTATGTCACTCCTTGCTGCTCTCTCAGCTTGAGCACGACTTTTGGGTCTGCCAAACCAGAGCCGCCGAAAAGACCTTTGCCCTTGCACAAATCTTTTGCTCGCACAATTGTCACCTCCAGCCGATTGGGCATATGGAACATCTTGAGGTTGAATGGTTTTTCAGCTTTGGACTCCCCCTTGGCGGGTTCGTTGGTGTCGTGACCATCAACGCCCGGTACAGACTCCCTCTCTGTAGTCTTTGGGCTTGTGGGCAGCTTGAAAGATTTTGGAATTTGTGCGATAGGGAGAGCCAGGATAGCTGCGAGCTCACGAGACTTTCGAGTTAAATTCCAGGAGCGCTTGAACGGATTGCGCGTAGAGCGCGTCTGGCTTGACGCGAAGCTGTCACACATGGACGATTCGTCATCGTGCTTCGAACTGTCTGAAGGAGAGAGCGCCCCGGCTCCCTCGGGGTGTTCGGAACCGTCTGGAAACACATCGCCGCACGAGAGGGAGCGAAGCCGAGGGGCAGATACGTTGTCAGAATTGCCAGCGTTCATATCGCTTGAGGCGGAGAAGTCGCACTCTTCTTCAACCGCTCGCTCTAGTCCTGGCGAGTGCAGTTTCCTACCAGATTTCGCGTCCGACTTTCGCTTCAAGAAGCGGAACGAGATTGGCTTGCGGAAATCTGGCTTTCTCTCCGAGCACGAACTATCAGAACTATGAATACTACTTAGACTCCGAGAGCTTTCACTCAAGCACTTGGCAGAATCGAGACTTGGGCGGCGTTCGCGACGGCACCCGCCTGCAAGGAATCTGAAAGTCTGCTTGAGCAACTTCCACACATTGGCAATGGTGAGGCCCGCCCAAACAGCCTTCAAGTAGCTCTTGACTTTCCGCGGGAGTTGCCTCCCTTCAGCTTTTAGTTCCTCCTTTTTCAAATATGCCATGACTTCTCGTTCTGCGATTTCCTGCGTGAGCTGATTGATATTGAACTTTCCATCACACAGCTCGAAGTTGACAGCTAAGCTGTCAAAGTCAATGTATGGGACTTCTAATACTGCAAAGCAAGAGAAGTCTGGATCCCTTTTCAGCGGTACATTTCTCCGACGGAATAACAAGAGCGACGGGATCTTGTTCAAAGGAATGGCAAATGCAATGTCGAGTCGGCCGCAATGCACAAACCATTTGTGGGGGAATCCTGCAGGGTTTGCAAACCCTATCCGCTGCGCATACAGGCGGAGGTAAAGTTTATTTTGCTGAATGTATGGTGAAATGTGCAAAGACCCCACGCGAAAAGGGTAGCCAAACAATGCAAATTGTGTCACCGACTGTGACAAAACCCATCCTAGAAAAACTGGCATATACAAGTAGCAGCCCAATCCGACGACTAGCCAAAACGTGAAGGTGCTCGCAGACCAAAGATACGAAGGCGCAACCCCACCGAGCAAGAGCAGCCCCATGAAAAAAGAGAGGACGAGAAGGTGGAGATTGTTTTGGTCCTGCTCCGCGCTTTTGCGCTTCTCCTTTTTGCTGCCGTACGAGTTGATGCAAGGCGAACCAGGCGAACTCGGGCTTGTAGCATTTTCCGCGTCCTTCTCTTCCCAAACAAACGCTCCATTTGCGTGATTTGGCTTACAGCCGGCACCGTCTCCCACATCAAGGCACTCACTGTCACCACGCGACAGATCATCGTCGACTGCGGCATCGTCGCTGTCAGCATCGGAATCGCTTTCGCCATCGCTATGATCGTTCTCGCCATCATCCTCATCTTCGTCCTCGCACTCCTCTTCGTTTGCAATCTCGTTCGACAGTTCTCCGAGGAGGTCGTTTTCCATGTGATCTTGTGTCGAGTACATACACGTGGACTCGGTGCTCGACCGCCGGCCACGCGTCAGCTTCCAGATCTGATTCGGCTTTCGAGTGATAAAACTCATGAGCTTGCTCCCCTTTATGCGCCCCACCACCTTGCCCTCTTTCTTGCCAGGGCTGCTGCACGCCGAGATGCTGTCTTTGCTCTCAGACAGATCGTCCGAGTCGTGGAAGAGCGCCTCCCCGCCGAGCTCCATCTTGATGAAACTATTGCGAAGCGGACAGGAAAGAAACCACCTCTTGCTCTCCAAAGCACATACTTGGCGCACTCGCCGCTCGTTGCCCGCTGTCTTCGGGCTTCACTGTCAGCCTCGGCAAGCTTCTTCACTCGCGCCAGTCCCGGCACTACAAAGCAATCCTTTCTATTCTTGCTCTCTGTTTTGCATTCACTCGTCCACAGTCAATTGATCGATTCATTGATTGATTTGGTTGACTGAGACATGAGACATGAGATAGCAACTACAAATTACAATTGTGAAGTTACAACCAGCGCGGATGGGGATGGACTTACCCTTTCTAGCGAAAGGTCTAATAGGCTCGTTAGAACCCGCGCACAATCTCGTTGCCTACGCAAGGACCATAACGGATAGGTAAGACTGCACTCTAGCCCATGAAATTGGTGCTAGTGTTGTTGCTGGGAAGGCAGTAGGATGAGGATAAACATTGTGTATGGGCTGTAGAAGTGGATTGAGAATGATTAGAGTTTGCGTTTATTTTGACTCGTCGCACAAAATGCGAAACAATGAAGTAGAAGAAAAAGAAGGATTGGCTATCTTGAAAAGTGTTGTTGAAAAGTTTGATGGGGTTGACTCGAGTGCTTTTTTGACTGGACATTGGCGTTTTGTTCTAATTCACGTTCGGAGGCTATGGATTGGTTCATCATGCAAGGACTATGTTCGCTCACTTTGGAGTTCACTGTCCATCGAGGACTTCGGCCGCGAGGTTTGCATTCAGCGCTGTTGTAGCAGTCAGTGCGCGAACATGTTCTCAACAGAGTGTTCAGCTCCTGTTCCTGTCTCTCTTTACCCTTATTTTCGTCAAAATTCAAATTTTTATAGTTAAAATTTGATGCGCCAGTTCCTTTGCGAGCCTGGTGGGTGCGTTTCCAAAACCCAGAATGCAGAATTCGCTGTCAGCACACGTGTATATGTTTGCGGGTTCACTGGGGCACCAGCGCGGGGCAGAGCCAAGCGAGTCAAGCAGTACGTCTCTAGACTCAGAACGGAATCAGTGATTGCGGAATCAACGCTTCACTGGTTCACTTGACATCATTGCCAAACACTGAGGTGTGAGGGAGTGGCGATCGCTGAGTGGCTGTGAATGGGTGGCTGAATTGGAGTGGGAAGAATGGTCTGTTCACCCGAGCCCTGGCATGGGCGCCACATTCTGAGCACCTGACAAAAAGTAATTATGGTTGGTCAGCTTGCTCCTACAAGCAGCGCGTTCTAGACCACGTCCTGATGCGAAAGCGACTCAAGTCTCTCTTCGAGAAGGTTGCACGAAAGCTGCAATAGCCTACCGGTACTCAAAAAACATTTCAAAGAGCACTCTGCTCACCTTTCTTCACGTCGACGCACTCGTGGCACACTACCCCGCTAACTCGTGCGAGAAAAAGAGAGAAAGCGGGACAGATAGATAGATAGATAGATAGAGAAGTCAAGAGCTGCTCCCGAGGTGAGAATAGGAACACAAATCGACGCAAGGCACTTGGTTGGTAGAAATCTGCCCTCTGATTTAGAACAGCAGTTGGCAGGCATTGAAACTTGAGTGAGCACACAAGTTCAACGCAATGAATCCGAGTTTCGACATCGTCTGACGCTCAAGCGCGTGACTCGGTTCAACCTCAGGCATGACTTTCAAACGGCTCTGTGCGCTCAAATTCAACCAAAGCCCGGAGAACTCTTCGTTGTTCCTTTTTGTAGCTCAGGCTTTTTCTCTCACAGTTTGACCCCTAACACTTTCTACAGTCATGGGTAGAACATTTTGTGCCACATTGCCAGTCATTTACTTTATCAAATTGTAAGAAGTCCTACCTCGGCGAAAGTTCTCATACGAAGCGCCACTCAAGGCGTCGACACACACATTCCTCCCGGTGCACTATCTCTTACCGGACCCAGCCCTGCCGCACTCTTTCTAAATTTCAATTGCGAGGCCAATAAATGCCCGGCGCCCGGGTTCCGTAAATGTCGGCGCGCGCTTCAAACTCCAAGTTTCGGGACTGGCGAGGACGCGACAAAGTCGTGCGCGCGTATGTTAATAATTGCTTATCATTAGTGAGGCTTTGCGAAGGAAGTTCTTAAACCAGGGGCTCCGTTTTTCGAGGTGGAAACACTGTGCAGGCAAGGGCCGCGAAAGACGGAAGGAAGACGGCAAAGAAAGTCGAGGACATATACATACATACCGGTACATACATACAAACATACATTCATTCATACATAGCTTGCGTTGCGCTTGCGAAAATGAGCGTGGAGGAGAAGATTCTGCGGCTCATTAGAGCTAAACCGCCACCAGCTCCGTTAACGCGGCCCTCCATGGTGGAGTTTCACAGAAAGCGGCTAGAGGCGATCGGACTGAGCCAAAGAGTGGACCGGGCTTTGGCTCCCAAAATTTTGCATGTGGCAGGGACCAAAGGAAAGGGTTCAACGTGCGCGTTTGTGGAAAGTGTGCTTCGGGAAGCAGGACTCAAGACGGGGTTGTACACGTCGCCGCACATGGTCAAGGTGAACGAGAGGATTCGAATATGTGGCAAGCCAATCGACGATCAGCTGCTGGAGGAGCACTTCAACCATGTATTCAATGCGCTTGACGCGGCGGACCTCGTGCCGGGATTCTTCAGTTTCCTGACGCTGCTGTGCTTTCACATCTTTGCGGGCGCTGGCTTGGATGTGGTCATTTTGGAAGTTGGCCTCGGCGGAAGACTCGATGCCACGAATGTGATCGAGGAGCCTGATGCATGCGCGGTCACACTCCTGGACCTCGACCACACCGAGTTTCTTGGAAACACCATCGAGTTAATTGCAGGAGAGAAGGCTGGTATCTTCAAACCTAAAGTGCCCGTTTTTGTGATGCAAGGTCAGGAGCCCGGCGCTATGCAAGTCCTCGAGCAGAAAGCGGAGGAAGCCGGGTCTAGCTCATTGACGGTGGTGCCGCCCGCCGATGTCGAGTATGAGCTGGGAATCTCTGGAGAATTTCAGTATTCTAATGCCGGCCTTGCTGTAGCTCTGTGCCGCTCAGTGTTCCCAGACCTTATAAAAGAAAGACACATTCGAGAAGGCTTAAAGAACTGCAGGTGGCCAGGCCGTGGCCAGACGGTTGAGCTTGAAGGGGGCAAAGTCAAGTATTTTCTCGATGGCGCTCACACCCCTAAGAGCATTCAATGCGCTGTACGCTGGGCGGAGCAAAGCATTCTGGGTAACGATGAGGGCTGCATGAAGAAAAGAATCTGCAGAAATGTCTTGGTGTTCAACTGCATGCACAGCAGAAACCCTCTCGTCATGTTTGAGGCCTTGCAGGGGAGTAAGGTCCACTTTGACCAAGTTATCTTCACTCCAAGCCTGTTCTCAAAGCCTACTAATGTAAAAATGCCGACGCCAGCTGAGCTACTCGGGTTCGCTCAGCCGGATCCAGAAAAGGTCGAAGATGCTGGTGAGCAGAACTGGCAAGAGATTCTTGCGACAGTGTGGAAGCACCAGGTTGCTGCAAATCACAAGTTCTCCGGCCAAGACCAAAGCGTGCAACACTTCGAAAACCTTGAAAGCGCTGCTGAGCATTTACGGGCCTTGGAGAAGGATCCTGCCGAAACACAGACCAACATCTTCATCACCGGGTCACTGTTACTCATTGGGGATCTCATGAAGCTCCTGAATCTGCCAGTGCCATAGATCTAAGCGCTCAACTCGTTTTTGCAATTTTGTCAATCAGAATTATTTTTGCAATTTTTGGAGAAAAAGAAAAAATAGCAACGCCCTTTGCACGTCGGAAAGGGGAAATATTACACAGTGCCGGCTGCGTCATCATCAATCACAGACAAAACAATTTGGCGGATTGCGCAGTGATTCCTCACCGCTGTTTCCCTCCATCTATGTAACCATGAAGACTGGATCTCGCGGCATAGAGGATGTCTCATCTTTGCTTGTTCTTCCTCGTGATTTCTGTTGCGATCATTTGCTTTTCTCGACAGTCGTACAAATATGACCCAAATTTGACTCCAGTCGAGCAAACCCGAGCCAAGAGTGTCGAATGTTTTAGAACTTTAAAATATGCGAGTGTAGGTCAATTACAAAAAATTAACAACAGTATCAAAAACAGCAATAATAACAGTACCATTTGCCCTCACCACCGGAAGCGCGAGTCAAGGAGGTCGTCTATTCGATACGGTGAGAGAATGAAAAGTCCATCAGAGTTGGAGCTTCAGCAGCCCCCGCCGTGCGGTACTCTGCGCTTCGTGTGATCGCTTGAATTTTGCTTCTATCTACGAGGAAGCAACCACACTTGGCATCCCCTCCGCACCCATGATCTTTCGAAGTAGAAAATACGGTGAGCACCTTTGCAGATTTGCACACAGATACGCCGCTCGCGGTGGCCTCGTGAGCTCGCATGATGTACGCCAGTTTATAAGTCTCCAGAAATTCATTTACAGCTTTGTTCCCAAACACCACAGTGCCACCTCCTCTTGAACTAGCCGCAAAGCCATTCTCGGACACATCCAACGAGGTTTCCAGAGAGGAGTCTGCAGGATCCGCCCATAAAAGGCTGAATGCAAGTTCATTGTCAAAGTCCGGGCGATTTGGCGCGGGAGGTTGAATATCGATCGGACAGCGAATCTTCTTGATGCGCTCGATGCGCGTATCAATACCCGAGTTGTCCGGAGTTGGACAAGGTATACCGCCATGTACGCAGAAAATGGAGTCATCAACAACAGCAGCAAGGGGCATAGAATCGAATGCTTGGTTGCACTTCTCCCACACCTGAAACCCCTTCTCGTTGCCAAAACGAGCTTTGCACTGGTAGAGAAAGGACCCGTCGCCGTAAAAATCCTCCCAGCCATTAACAGTCCTGGTTTCGTGATTTCCACGAATGAGGTAAATTTTGTCCGGCACCTGAAGCTTTTGGGCAAGAAGATAGGCGACCAGTTCTAGTCCGTGGGTCCCGCGATCGACGTAGTCGCCCAGAAAGAGAAATTTGCCTGCGGTCAGACGCATTCCCATGGGCCAAATGTTCTCGGCAAAGAACTGCAGATCGTCCATGTTGCCGTGGAAGTCTCCAAATACATAGAGCGGAGAAGACAAATTCAGAACGCGCTTTTCCTTGGAGAAAAGGGGAATCACTCTGTCGCAAATGTCCATCAGGTGGTTCGCGAACAAGGCGGATCTCAGATACTCATCCTCCCTAACGATTGCGCCAGACCGCACAAGTGTATTAATCTTAGCAAAGACGGGGTCTTCGACTCCAAGAGCCATCGGAGAGCCAGGAGCTTGCTGGCACAGCTTGAAGAGCTCGTTCCTTGTAGAGACACTGGCGGTTCTCCCAAGCCTGAGCTTGCGAACGTCTTTTGGTGCATTCACCTGATATACCGCTGGGGACAACTTTGCGGCTTTCTTCCTGATCTTATCGTTCTCGCTCCGGAGTTTGCTATTCTCGCGCCGAAGCTCTTGCATTTGGCTCTTGAGTTTTGCCACTTGCGCCTCCAGAGAGGCTCCAGATGCGCTGTCCGTCAGAACTGAAGACGCACTTGGAACTTTCTTCATCTCCAGACTACCCTTTCGATGAGTGAGCGATCCATTCATGAGAGCAGCTTCATTTTCTCCAGCCTCTTTGCTTTCTTCGTCTTCATCATCTCTGTCACTATCTACACTTTCTTCTTCTTCTTCTTCTTCGTCATCGTCGTCGTCGTCATCTTCGGAGTGCTCGCCCTCTTCCTCGATAATCTCGAAAGTCCCATCGTTGTATTTTCTCCCCAGCTCCATCACTATTTCACGCGTGTCCACCAAGGCATTCTTCGGCGACTTTGCTTCAGCCGGACGCCCCGCTTGCCTTTCGAGCTCTTCGAACAACGTTTTGTTGGAGCTTCCAGTAGGCGTGAACGAATCGGACTCCAGCCTTCTCTTCTTCATCTTGGCCGATGAATGAAGCGTGCTCAAGGATGGCGAGGACGAGTTCTCTTTGCCGAGTCTCGCCCGTTTCGAGAGCGGCCAATCCTCCATGACGCCCGCGCCTCAGCCCTTCCAAGCTCCTTTCAAACTTCTTTCAAACTCCTCCCGTCGACCAACGCAACCGCGCGCCAGTCAGCTGCGAGAATCTCCTTGCCGCTGCAACTCGGCAACTCTGCAACTCTCCAATGCCAGCTCCAGAATGCGGAACACACTCGAACAAAGTCAGCTAAACCACCACCGCGATGCCCATGTGCACAGCAGATCACAAACTCTCCAGCTAGTCGAGACACAGACCACACAGACCACACAGACCACACAGACCACACACACAGAAAGAGAGAGAGAATGCTGAGAGCTCGGACGCAGCGAAGCTCTGTGCAACTCAACTTTGACGAAACTATGGACACGAGACGAAACGTGCAAAGTGGAAAGTGGAAAGTGAAAAGTGAAAAGTGAGTCTCTGGGTCTTTGGATGTGTTTGTTCTTACTTTCTTACTTTTTCCCTTTCTTCAGTGAACACACTGTGGCNCGTCATCGTCGTCGTCGTCATCTTCGGAGTGCTCGCCCTCTTCCTCGATAATCTCGAAAGTCCCATCGTTGTATTTCCTCCCCAGCTCCATCACTATTTCACGCGTGTCCACCAAGGCATTCTTCGGCGACTTTGCTTCAGCCGGACGCCCTGCTTGCCTTTCGAGCTCTTCGAACAACGTTTTGTTGGAGCTTCCAGTAGGCGTGAACGAATCGGACTCCAGCCTTCTCTTCTTCATCTTGGCCGATGAATGAAGCGTGCTCAAGGATGGCGAGGACGAGTTCTCTTTGCCGAGTCTCGCCCGTTTCGAGAGCGGCCAATCCTCCATGACGCCCGCGCCTCAGCCCTTCCAAGTTCCTTTCAAACTTCTTTCAAACTCCTCCCGTCGACCAACGCAACCGCGCGCCAGTCAGCTGCGAGAATCTCCTTGCCGCTGCAACTCTCCAATGCCAGCTCCAGAATGCGGAACACACTCGAACAAAACCAGCTAAACCACCACCGCGATGCCCATGTGCACAGCAGATCACAAACTCTCCAGCTAGTCGAGACACAGACCACACAGACCACACACACAGAAAGAGAGAGAGAATGCGGAGAGCTCGGACGCAGCGAAGCTCTGTGCAACTCAACTTTGACGAAACTATGGACACGAGACAAAACGTGGAAAGTGGAAAGTGAAAAGTGAAAAGTGAAAAGTGAGTCTCTGGGTCTTTGGATGTGTTTGTTCTTACTTTTTTCCTTTTTCAGTGAACACACTGTGGCACGGTCAGAGATCAGTACTCACTGTCAGTACATTGCATCGCATTGCATTGCATTGTATTACTTTGTGAGTTAAAGTTGCAAGTTTCAACAGTGAAAAGCAAGAGGACTATGGATTATACCGGTGAGAAGGGCACTTGGCAAGTGCGTAAACTTCGGTTTCAGTCCATCGAAAGTGCTTTCCGCAAAACTTTAATCAGTCGATCAATCACTCTCAAGCAATCAATCAATGAAAAGGAGTGAATGATTGATTTCACCGCGAGCTAAAGTCATGTCTTGTGCGTAAATGTGACTGTGAGCGGGTGAGGGTTTGTGCGAGTTGAATGATTGTGAAATGTAGAATGGCAACGTCACTCGGGACTTTGCCAAGATGTTGAAGTTGACTTTGTGAACTTCTTTTTCATTGATTCACTGTTTGTTTGATTGTTTGTTCGTTTGACTGGTTGAGTTGTAAGTAAACAGAGTCTTGCGCCACGGTTTCAATGATCATGGAAGACCGGTTCATTGTCCGGCGTTCAACGTTAGTTTGTCGATTCGCTGAACGAAACACCGGCGAATGACTCATTCCTGAGCCGCTACAAAGGAGTCTGTGGACCTGCAGGACACGACGAACGTGCAATATTTAATATGGCCAAGGGTTTTACAACAATTTTTTTAGAATTCAGAGGGAAAAAGAAGCAAAGGCGAAAGAACGAAAGAGAGAATTCTAGTTCGGTGTTTCACTGGCCAGAAGCGGTGGTTGTTATGAGCCTGAAAACAATGCGAGGAAAACACTCGTGACTAGCGAGACAGGCAGCGCAGCGATGGGCCGGAAGCTCCGACGAAATCCCCTGCCGACAATCTTCCAGGCAGTGAATTGCGTTGATCAAACGTCACCCACCACTCAGACACTAGAATTAAGCATTCAAAATTTAGAATTTAGAACATGTCAAGCAAGTCACAAACGAGTCGAAAGAGGTCAAGTTGTCCAACACCGTTTCATTGAACAAGTGTAAAGGAGTGCATGAGGCAAGTTGCACACGGTCAGTACTCGCAGACATGCAAATGATTTATTCCGAAATATTCCGAATGAGGCCAAGTCGGGTGGGTCAATCAAAGTAATCAACATCTTACAAACATTTCATAACCACTACATCAGTACCGCGCGCCGCACCGGAAAACAAAAGTAAAGCGAGTAAGACATCGAGTACCGTATCGGCGAGACAGGGTTCTGAGTGCAGCATCATCCACATCTCCAACCTCATGAAACTGTGGCTCGACATCGAACGATGAGTACAGTCGGGATCATCGTACCCGAATCCCAGTCATCCTTGCCCGGGAGCAGACATTTTTCGTTCCAGCCAATCCCGGCGAAAGCAGCAGTCCAACCATGCATCCCTCCTTCCAACCCATTCTGCCCACATCAAATATCAAATCTCAAATCTCAAATATCAAATGCGCGAAAAAGACGTCGGGACATGATGGACCTCGGAATGTGAACAGACAACTTACGAACAGAGTCCGGAAAAGCATCTCCACTTTCGCTCATGTTTATTTGTTTTAGTAAACATGCCATTGCCGCGATGGCAAGTGTCGGCAAGTCGGAAGTCGCAGATTCCAACGCGGCCAAGTGACCGTTGGGAAGCGAGCAGGCGAACACTTGGTCGCTTCATTGTTCGTTACAACGTTCGCGAGCAAGCAAGAGAACAGGGCGAGCACATGAAGACGGGAACGCTCGCGAACACGAGCGAACAAACGTTCTCGTTGTGTTGAGTGTTGTGTCTTGCATGGCAAAGTGTTCATGATGTTGGGACAGCGGCAACTGCGACAGCGGCATGCGGACGAAGATAGATAGATAGATAGATAGAAAGAGAGAGCTCAATTCCGTCTTGAGCGACTGCAGCGGCCGGCGAGATTGTCATCCACTGTGCGTCGGAACACGTCCATTGCGAATCGCTGTTTGTGCTGTCGCACTTTTTGAGACGACTCTGCTTCTTGCGTTTTGCGTTTTGCTTTTTGCTTTTTGCTTTTTGCTTTTTGCTTTTTGCTTCTTGCTTCTTGCCTCTTGCTTCGCGTCGTCGCAGAGGCGCAACGTTCGATAGAGTGCTGGCTTCGGCTGCCGGCATTTAAAAGCGAAGGACGGGCCATTCTTGTGCGCTGGAAAGAAGAGCTTCGCAGGGGAAGCGTTGCATCGCGCGCTTGGCATGATGGCAACGGCTGGTAAGCAGATCCCGCAGAGCTTGTCCCAGGCGGAGCAGGGCAAGGGCTCGACATCGGCAGCGCCGGCGAAGGAAAAAGTGTGGCTGGACGCATGGAGCGACCCCGTAGCAGATTTTCATGCGTTTACAAGCGGGGTTTGTCTCGAGAATGACATGCTGGTGGTTGGAGATTTGAGCGGGTACTTGAAGATATTTCACGGTGGGAAGAGGCAGACGAGCCAGGACATCAAATTGCACGGCGTTCCGGTGTCAGTGAAAGGATTTTTCGACGAGTCGAAGGCTGCAAATCGCGAGGCTTGCGTTGCAGTTGCTTGCGGCGCAAATGTCTATGTGTACTACAAAATGATGCCGCATTTCAAGTTTAGCTTGGACCCTTTAAAGGTTTCCCCGTTTGAGCAGGACGTGTGGGAAAAGCTCAAATCGGGAAGTCTGGAAGCGTCAAAGGTCTGCCAGGTTCTGCGCGAGCAACCGAATCTATCCGAGAGGTCTCTAAGTCTGTTGGCCCTAGAAAGCGACCTCGACCGCTTGGAGCGTTACATAGCCGAAGAGCTTTCCGACGACAACTACAAGGCGCCGATTCAAACGTGCGTTACCTGTATGGAAGTTCTGAAGAAGAGAGATGAAACGAACGACCGGTCTCCAAGCATGTTGGTGCTGGGAACAGAGTCGCGCAAGGTGTTAATACTGGACCCAACGTCGCGTAAGATTGTCAAGTCGGTTTCTTTGCGCAGTGTTCCGATTTTCATGGCCGTGACGGGCAGTGTAGATGTGGAATACCGCATTGTCGTAGCTTGCAGAGACAAGCGAGTGTACAGCATAAAGAATGGGGATCTCATTCGGAACTGCATCGAGCTCGAGGCTCCGATATGCGGCGGCGTCGTGCGCTGCGGGAAGGATATAATTGTGGGCTGCACGGACAGTACGATCCACTCGTTTCACTTCAAAGGCCGCAAGAACTGGACGTTGTACATGCCTTCGACGATCACAAACATTTCCCTCTTTCAGTGCGAGCGCATCAGTAGCAGCGGATTTTTCGTCGCCCTTCGAAACGGGGAGGTGAGGTTGTATATGGACAAGACTCTCATGTCAACAATCGAGAACCCGGGACAGATTGTGACCGGGCTCCAGTTCGGGCGCTTCAATCGTGAGCCCAACACCCTTCTCATGGTTTTCACAAGCGGGGCGCTGCAAGTGAAGATGCTCCGGAGAACCGCAAAACTGGATCCTTCTAAAGCACCAGCGCCAGGCCCTCCAGCGGAGCAAGACATCCCGCTCCCGATTCCGAAGAAGACCAAATTGTATTTGGACCAGACGCAGCGAGAGCGAGAAATCGGAGTCGACATGCACCGAACCTTCCAGCACTCTCTGTGCAAATTGCGATACGTTACAGCCACCTCCTATCTGCGCATGTTTCAAAACAGTGGTATGGCGAATGCGCAGCTCTTCACAAGCTCGAATCAAAATGTAAGTGGTACTGACGGCCGGCCGCGAGTCAACATTTCCGCAGATGTGCAAGGCCTGGGGCCGACCTTCAGGCTCAATGTCAGCCTTGAGAACGTGGGTAATTTGCCGATTGTCGGCGTCAAACTGGTATGCCGGTACAGCAAGGACCACTTTCATTTGGAAAACGCGGTGCTCCAGCTGCCAGGGTTATCTCCTCAGGTCACTCAGCAATTTGGGCTGCCAATTATTAACCTGATTCCGGGGGCGGCGGCTCCTCCGCTTGAAGTTGCCATTGTCAGCAAAAACAACGCCATGTTGGTCACAGCTGTAGTTGAGATGCCCGTCGTCGAAGCAATTCCAGAGTAATTATCTCATGTGAACATAAGAATTTTCTCTTTCCATTTGTTCACGAGGATCGTTGGAAGTTGCTCCCTTTTTTTATACCGAAAAGACAGAGAAGCAAACGAATACAAGGAAAAGAGAACAAGTGCTTTCAGCCTTCCGAAACGAGGGACAAGTATTCGTTGCAGAGCACAATTCTACTTGTGTATCGCTCCTTCCGGGGTGAGGGTGAGGAGGAACAAAGTGAAAGTAAAAAGCATGGCAAGGAAGCAAGGAAGCAAGCAAGGTTTTCCAAGTCAGGAACGTGTTACCCCGTGCGCTCGAAGGGCATTTCCATTTTTGCTTTCGGGGAGCCGCAAGCCATTATAAAGGAAACGCAAAGTAAAACACAAAAGTGCAAGGTGCTTTTTAGAATATTTTTCTTCTGTACGTGCCAAATCAAAGTGTTTTTAGAGAAAAAGAGAGGGTTTATTTCTTTGGCGAGTACTTGACTCCGTTGCTTTTCCTAATGGTGGCCTTTGCCTGCTGGGAGACGCGAGCCTTTGCGAGGCGGACGAGGTCAGTGCGGTAGTAAGAAGCGCCAACGACGTTCTCCACAGACTTGGTCACGGCGCGAACTCCACGTCCGTGGTGGTTGAGCACAGAGGTCTTGGATCCCTTCTTTGGCTTCACGGATGCGTTCTTGGTCTTGAGCATGAGCACACTAGCTCCCTTCTTGTTCATCTCCACGCCCACAGCCTTGCTGTTGGCCAATCCGGAGTAAGTGCGGGATGGCACGTTCAACACATTGTATGGCTCCGTGGTGAGCTTGATTCCATTGCGGCGTGGCACCACGTGGCTGTTGTGCCTCTTCACCAATTGCCACGCCAAGTTGTCTGCGATTGCCACCATCTTGCCTTGTGATTCGATCGATTCACGCACTTCCTTCGCGCTCTCACTCGTCACAACAACACTTTTCCACAGACACTCAAAACTTGTCTTCTCCACTCTTTCCTTGCAACTAATCAAAATACGACCAAGTCAATTTTACCCGAACTCCTAATTCCCTAGCACCTCCAATTTCATATACTATTCACGTTATACAGTGAGTAGCATAGACTGTAACTAACTACCCGTTGGCTGCGTCCGGCTAGGCTATTGACGAGAGGGTCGTACTGTGGCAAGGGTAAGAGGAGGTTAAGGGAGGACTAAGTTACGGCGAAGTACTTGCGGCTAAGGGATTGGGTATGGGTGGAGAGAGGAGTAGGGATATTAGTTGTTTACGTTAAGACGTTCGTGGCCAATGCCTGCCATTCACTGGTTTGGATGCCTAAGCGGTAGAGTAGATACGTATTAACGAATGCGGTATATGTTGGTAATGGAGGTGTTATGCCGGGTGATAAGATATGTAATAGCCTTTTCGGTGGGAGCTGGTTGCTATTATTGTGTGTAATAAATGGCTACACTGACTGGTTACGTTTTTTAAAGTATTGTTTCCTAAATCTATCAACTAATTGAGGATTACCGGGACAATTAGTACCCCAACTAGCACAGAGCATGTCTTACTAAACTGACTATATCAAAACATAAGACCGACACGAGGGACGCAGCGTGATCAGAAAGGGAACAGCTCGACGTTCATCAAACCCTAGCCCTGAGCGCGAGGGAACATGACTCATGTTCATCTATTCATGAACAAAGAGCTCTTCTATTTTCCATTTCTCGCCTCTCGGGAACCCGGAACCCGTTTTTCTGCCTCACTGTCAGTGTGGGTTCTCGACAACGGACATATTATTAGTTTCCTGTTGTTTTCTCAAAACTGATGATCGAGTTGATTGATTGACGAAATGAACATGAACATCGAATTGAACAAGTCAAGCGACGTTTGTTTACAAACAAAACTTTTGTAAAACTGCAAATGCTGCAAACAGTTTGGAATTTGGAGTTTGGAGTTTGGAGTTTGGTGTTTGCAAAGCTCTTTCAGTTAGTTGTCCTCGAAGGAGCAACGCAAGTGCGTTGCGTTATGGGCCAAAGCATTTGCAGCATTTGCAGCATTCGCAGCTTTCGCAGGGGCTGAGAAGGAAACTTGCTCGAGCTCGCCGAGCTGCAAATTGGTGCATTTGCGAGCTAAACATCGCGGGCTTCCTGCCTCAGCTCGAAAGAGCGGCTCGCCCGAGCTCGTGTGAGAGACTGTGTCCGAGTGCATGATCACGGTGCCTGACCGCGGACGAGCGCATGTTTCGTGGGCGACATGCAGTCGCACGAAGGGGAAGATGAGCCGCAGGTCGCGCAGAAGCCTTCGCGAAAAGAGTTTCTCTCGTGGTTCGACTCGCTTGGGTACGACCCGGAGGATGGCCGCATTGAAGAGGCTCAAGCGTCCATGTACTTTCTCAAGAATCCGTTCCAAAGGAAGGAGAAGAAGAAGAGGAGGGGTGTGAAAGCTAGGTATTTGGATGCCGCGGAGCTGAATCCGGCGATGCGAAAGGAGATAGCGGATGAAAAGAAGAAGGCGGAAAAGGATAAAGAGCGCAGGGAGAAAGAGGCGAAGCGGAACGCTGCGCTCAGATTGCCTGCTTTGCCCAGGGTTGCGAGCGTGAAAACGAAGAGCATGATTCGGATGATGGAGCAAAAGCACAATAACGAAGAGTCTGAGCTCACAGAGAGGTCCCTTGCGGAGAGTACTGCACGATCGCTCCTCCCCGCAGTCCCGTCCGAGGAGGATTTGCAGCGCAAGCTGCCGGGCCCCTTGTTTTGGTGCACAGCCGACTTGTGCAAACTAGTCTCCAAGCACAAATTGAGCTTGCTGCCAACGTTAGTGGTGGATCCTTTTGCGCGCGTGATACGGTGGGTGTTTTTCTCAGAGGAAGCCAGAACGTTTGAAACGGTGCAGCAACTCTCTGGCAGCTATGCCCAGGTTTTGCAGAGCTTGTCATTCTACAACGAATCGCCGCTGACCAGCATCGCATATATATCCGAAGCCGGCCAAGTAAGAGATAAACACTTTGCGCTGAGCAGGAATGACCTTTTGCAGGCAATGGAAGGAGTTTGTGGAGAATACAATCGAGGAGTCGGGCGCGAATACATTGTTCTGCAAGCTGTACCTCCGCCGGAGCTTGGAAGCATTGTGACAGTGACGCATGGCCCGCTGGTCAAACGCATGTGCAAGGCGTGCAAATATTCATTTGCGCAGATACAAATCCTCAGCGAAGTGGACTCGGACACTCACGAGCGAAGAGCTATCGTTCTGGAAGCTGATTGGGTGATTCCGCGCAGAACCTCCGACGCTGCTGTGCCTGAAACGAAAGCGGACGGCAAAGGTCAGCTAGACCCAGCAGAAGAACGCCGAAAAATAGCACACGAACTCCGCCAAGCTTATCGGTGGTGCATAGGTGACTTTTGTAAGAAACTCGCTTCTCTCGAGGAGCTCGAAGCTTCACGATTTGAAGAGAAGAAGCAAATTGTGTATAAGCTGGTTCTCCAGCACAGAATGGGGGTTACAGACACCGCGGAGCTGTCCAATCTGCTGCCTGCAAATCTTCGAAACAGAATGTATGAAACTATTAAAGTGTGCTCGATATGTTTCCAGCACCTTTCAGAGATCGAGGCTCGTCGACAAGCTGAAGAGAAGGTTAAACGGGACCGTGAGAAGGCGCAAAGGGACAGAGCAAAGTTTCGCCGCTTGGGACGCAAATGTGCATCACAAGCTGCTGAATTTGTTAAAGAGCAACGCCGACAGAAACGGCAAGCAGAGATCGACTTGATGAAAGCCGAGCAAGCCGAGCAGCAAGACAAGCAAGTGAACTCCGAAAGCAATGAACATCGACTAGCTGAAGAAGAAGAGGATGGCAGAAGCAATGCGGTGGACGAGTTTCTTTCTCTACTGGAGGGGGCACCTTTGGTTGACGAAAATGCAGGTGTGGAGGAGCTCTTCGGGACAGCAACACACACCGAGCCGATGGAATCCGAGGGGAAGCACGATGGTGAAACGGAAACTCAACCTGGCTCAGAATCTGTGCCAGAGACGGGAGCTGCAACACTCGTCGTGATTGACTTTGACGGCATATCATGTGCGAAATTCTTTGGAGACGACACCGACAAGCTGAAATTGTGCCAAGGCATCATGGACGCTTTGCGAGCAAAACGAGGAGCGCGACTACGCGCTCCAATTTCAGAAAACAACATGTCCGCCGAAGAATGCAGACTGGTCCTTCGCAGTTTGTATCTTGAATTTCGCGGCCTTTGCGAGGACCAAGGATACTTTCCCGAGGTGCCGCTTGTCGGAGACTACGCTGAAATGCTCTTGCTTCCTGTCGATTACTGAACGCAATGTTGCTCGGTTTAGATTGGGTAACGGTACTACTACTTTCATCTCGAAAATTATTATGGAGATTTGAGTTTTATCTCCAGCAAAGCAAAATGAAGAATACAGTGCCTGTTTTTGTGAACAATTTTCAACGAACATTCAAACCAAAGAACTTGAAACAAACATAAATACAACTTTTATTTTTCTTTGAAAACGACCCAGCCCTCAATACCACTCAAATGAGATAGACAGGATGGAGGTGCCACCAGATACACTACAATTACGAAACGAACAAGCCTCCCCCCCCGGACATCAAAACTGGACATTGCATGTCAAACGGCTTGTTTTGCTCTCCTCGCCTCATTCTCGGACAAAACGAGAAAGAATATTTCAAGCTAGCTCTATCTAGTCAGATTTCCGTTTCCTGAGCGCCTTTTTGAGTAGCAGAGACAACCAGTAAATGTTGAGGCCGTTCAACGCGAGGTTTGCAAACACGAAATAGACGATAATCGCCATCGAATGGTGCTTGCCCGTTTGTACCAACTCAAAAGTCTCCATCATTGCCATAATCGAAAGCGGGATGCCCATCAGTATTCTCACGATCACGAAAGTGTATCCAAAAGAGCTCTCCGCAGCCCGGAGAGCAGGGGTGTCTTTGTGGCCCAACATAAGTAGCATTTGCCTTACGTTCAAAAAGGGAGTGCTGAGCTCATACAAGAGGAGGCGGACAGCGTAGTAAGGCAGAAACGGATACTGCACAAATGTATAGCAGAATGAGCACGCAACCTGTTTTGTAATTTCAAAATAAGAGTTAGGTGCTTCTTGCCTTCGCGAAAAAAAGGAAGAATAGTATGTGAGCAAACTTACATGATGAAACAGAAACCCCCAATTCACCTTGTTGTTCACCACGCAATTAGACAAGTCATACAAAAAGTAGCCCACCGAGATCGAAAAGGCCAAATTGGCACGGTCTATGGAGCAAAACGTACGCGAAAATATTGTTAGCGTGTTTTCAAGACAAGGTTTTCACCTCCACGAAGACAACCTACCCGACAGCCCATACACTCTATTCTCTTCGATGCTGTAGTCCGGAAAGAGCACTAGCGAAACACAGAGAAGGCTCACAGTGGTGGCGTGAACCAAGGACAGCGCATAGCTCGTCCACAACTGCTGATCCCCTTTGCTCATTTGATTAAACTTCGCAACGTAATGCGACGATGCGCTCGTCACAATCCCGCTCAAAAACACAAAAAACAGAGTCGAGATTGCCATCCTCTGCAGCTGTTTCGGCGACCCAGCTTGCCCCACTCCGGGCAGCATCCACGTCGACCCCACTTCGGCCATCGCGGCGCTCATCGTTTGCAGCTCAGGCTAGTCCGCACACACAGCTCCTCCGCAACACCCAGTCCCCAGTGCCAAACTCGTTCTTCTCCACCGACCGCAGACCGCAGACGCAGGTGCAAACCAGCTCCAAATTAGCAATCCAATGACAATGGCAATCGCAGTGGCAATGATTGGCAGATTGCAATTGCAATTGCAAAGGCAAACTCAGCTCTCCACTTGCAAGCTTTTCCCAATATTTGCCTCCCTGCCTCAGAATGCAGACGGAAACGCAGGTGCAGACCAGCTCCGAACTAGCAATCCAATGACAATGGCAATGACAACGACTTTGACAATGACAATGACAATGACAACGACTTTGACAATGACAATGTCAAAGATTGGCAAATTGCAGCTGCAAAGGCCAACTCAGCCCTCCGCTTGCAAGCTTTTCCCAGTATATGCCTCCGTGCGCACCCTCCAAGTCCTCGCTCTGGTCCTCGCCTTGCAACGAACTCTGCGCCGCTCGCGAAATCGGTCAAAAGATGTCTGCCACGGTTCTCTCTTTTTCCCTCTTTCCATTGGGGTATAAATGTACAAATGTGATAATAGTTGACTTGCTCGCGGACTCGGGCTGACGGACGGTTAGCCGTCGGGGTAGCTACTCCTAGAGCTTTGCTTTGTTCTCTCGCTTTCAATTCTTTCGTCGAAACTTGTGTGCCAAAAGAAAGGTGGTAGTGGATTGGGTAGATGAGGTTATGAGGAAGATGTCCAAACATGGCCAAACGCCCAAAGTCGCTGCGGTTTAGCGAGTTGTCTCACCGAACCCCGCGTCCTTTACTTCAGCGACTATTATCTGGAGTGAGGGGTACATAGAATAGTGCCTCAATTGGATTGAGTCTGGTAATGGGGTAAACGTGTCCATGACTTTAGGGCTGATCTGATGGAAAGGTTAGATGGTAGTACTATTTATTTCAAGCATATTCAAATGCGCGAGAAATGTGAATGCTTTGGCTAGTGTTAGTGGTAGCCAGGTCTAAAGCCTCGAGGAGAAGGAAGAAAAGCGCAAAAAAATTGACGGCTTCCTTAGTATCCAGCGCACTTTTCCTGACTAACAGTTCCTAGCCATTCACCTGAAGCTTTCCACAGTGGAGTCCAAGATTTTCCAATTGCTACTCCTACCTAAATGAAATAATAAGACTTTGATCGAGCCACTCGTCGCCCAGCTCCTACTACGGCCAGATAGAGCTCATAGTGCACCCTTAGGCATTCCAATTAGTGAAAAGCTGGAATGAAATGAGATGTGGGAGGAGTGGTAGCGTAACATAGTGTGATTGCGTAAGCTATGTGGAACGAAGGAAAGCGAGCTTGTCCGTGCGTGTGTCTGTCTGTTTGAAACCAATGCAATAAATTATTGGTTGTATTCTTGTTCTCGTTGGGAACGAAATGCGGTTTCACATGAATTCGCTTGAATTTTGGTAATTTTGATCTCGACTTGGTTTGGTTGTCGAGTTCAATGACCATGGTTATCCAATGGCTGAAGTTGATGACAACAATAACAACGCTTGATTGGGACGTTTCGACTTGAGCCTAAAACTGCTCCATAACTTCACAAGGCAAGAAGCAGCTTTCAACTCGTACAGATGAGGCTCACTGCATTTGCACTATTTGCACCACACCAACACCAACATTAGTCACTTTCTCTTGGCAGTGACATGCAGTGACCTCAGTTTTCGTTTCATTTTTTCAAACTCCAATGCCTTTCCGTGAATTAAAACTTTGTTTAAAGATTTAGAGACTGTTAATTGAGCTTTGATCAGAACAGACAGATTAGCAACTTTTTCACCCACTTCTGTCACTTGCTCAAGTGTGGTCAACTTGAACTTTCGTCACACCGTTACACTTCGCTTCCATGTTCCTTCGCAATCGCATTTCCTCGTCAGCTTTCCCCATACCGCATCCTATGTGTTGCTGGGGTTCGTCTCAGCCGCGCCGAAAACGCGATGCGTGTCCTCCTTGGTGAAAACAGCGATGGAAACTCGCCCTCTTGCCATCTGTCTCGCTCCGCCATCACCACAGGCAATCACGGGCGATGAAATATATACAAAGTTTGGACGAGTTTTGACTGAACGGACCTGGAGGACGGAGGGTTTTAAGTTTCAAGTCTCACTCCGTTTGGTGCCTATGATACATACGAGACAGAGCGCCATTTCGGGGCCGAGGACAACCTGGCGGCAACCGGGATGAGAGATATCGGTGCGGAATCATACGTAGCTGCAGCATCGTCACCAGGAAGGTGAGCACACACGAGGCTGTGCCTGCTTGATCTACGATCCTCCTTCATCGGATCTCTACTCTTTCGCGAACAAAGGTTGGATTGCTTGGTGCCTGTTGGACGCTGAAGGTTTTTATGCTTGATTGGCATACGCAAAAGTGGAACTCTCTGCAACTCCAACGGGTAGCAGCTCGAACCCTCCAAGGTACATTTGCAATAAGTTAGTGGCCTTCTACATTCCGAGAGTCACTTGCGGTCGGTGAGAGAAGTATGACGGCGCGGACGATGCCATAGCAAAATCATCCGGAAGAAAGAGAATCGCATGCTATCAATCTCGTTCGACACCGGCCACGATGGCCACAAGAGTTGTTGCAGCGATGACAACCAGCACCCAACATTCTGCGCCACCTCTTTACTTTTAGTGAGAACTCCTTCCCCATCTGGAGAAGAGTCTCATTTTGACGATTTGGTCAAAAAGCAATTTTGCGCAGCCTTCGGTCTCTGACAACTTGTTTGTCCTCTGCAAAATTTCATATCGAAAGCAAGTTGGCGCGTCTTGCTCAACCCTTTTCGATCCATTCGCAGAAGGGTTAGTCAAGATTTCTCTCTTGGTTCTCTTCGTCGAGATACAATCTGACATGCCATACTTGACACCTTGACATCCTCGACTCGAATTGCTCTTGTTCTCTTTTGTTCTCCTTGTACATCAGGTAGCTAGTAGTACCGATATAAACATAACTATTTAGCGTATCTCACTTACCCAAATTCTGCCTATGGAAAACTCTCGTAAAAGATGGTAATAATGTGTAGGGCTCCAATAGCAGCATTGAAAAGTAGCTTGTTATGGACTATGCCTTGAACTGAGTCCTAGCCAAAAGTGTATAATTTAATATGAGAATACTTATAGGGGTCCTATCACCTTGAGTTAACAACAATTAGTTCAATGAGTAGATATCAGGGTTTTGAGTCACAATATGCCCGCAGTAGATACTCTCAACCTGCGAGACGATTCTGACTCTGATGGTCATTTGGATGGCCAGGGGCCCTTTCCTCACAGCAAAAAATGCACCCACCTCTGAAACCTGTCCTAATCATATCATCTATCTGCCATTATGGAGAGCTCATCACCACACATTCACGATTAGGACTAATATAGTCAAAATAATGAGACGCTTCGGCCCTCACAAACGACGCGCGAAATTCGGTCGGATCTTGCGCGGCGTAGGGCAAATTCCGAATCGTAATGAAATCGCTAGACAGCGGACATGTAATCAATCCTGGCTGGCCATGCATTTGTATTGCAAGTTGCACAAGTTGCGCATGGAATGAGCGAGTGAACCACGCGCGAGCGAGAAGTGGCAAACAAGATTGCAATTCCTTGCACTAAGAAAGAAAAAAATTGAATTACAGTGTTTCTTAAAATGGAACGATGCAAGTTGCGAAATGGACTTGTTCTGGAAATCCAACGTTCAACCCGCCTCCAAAGTCGCGAAACCACGGAATCGTGTGTCGCATTTTGTCGCCCAAGTCTCTCGCGCTATGAAAACGACACTAATGGTACGCTTTTAAAAAGCTTGGCATTGACATTGAGCTCAAGCTTTTGTCAACTTTTGTTAGTTCTCGTCGCACCGCCTTCAAACTTTTGAGATAACTTGCGACACCGCTTGGGAGACTTCTGATCATAACTTACGGACGAGTGGAGGAATCGGAGATCACAAATGCAGGACCAATTATCCGCCTTCATGGATTTCAAGAACAAATGTAAACAAGTTGAAGAAGAAGGACCTTCTCTGGCCTTTCTCGTATGGGTTTCAGACATGAAGACATCATGATATGAGAGAGGATGAAAGGAAACCTCGGAGGCTAAGAGGACCGCAGTCGGCCAAGTAGGCCGATGGTAAAGTATCTTGGCAAGTGGAAGGGAGATGCATAGATAGGCCACGATGAAGATGAAGATGCGGAAAAACAGAAGCGGCAGACCCCGAACTCAGGCGGAGGCGGGAAGCGAGGAAGAGAAGCGCATAGGCTAGCGAGGAAAGATGGTCCGCATCGAGGACGAAGTGAAGCTGGACTTCAAGGACGTGCTGATCCGGCCCAAGCGCAGCACGCTCAAGAGCCGCAGCGAGGTGTCCGTGAACCGTAACTTTGAGTTCAAGCACTCGAAGCAGAAATGGTTTGGTGCGCCAATTATGGTGGCCAACATGGACACAACCGGAACGTTCGAAATGGCTGCCGTGCTGGCCAAGTTTAATGTGATTACGTGCGTGCACAAGCACTACAGCGTGGAAGACTGGCTCAAGTTCGCGGAGGAGCAGCCGGCCGCTCTCGGTTTCGTGACCGTGAGCGCGGGCACCTCGGACGCAGACTTGGCGGTGGTCAAGGAGGTTTGCGAGAAGATTCCGGATGTCAAGATGATCTGCCTGGACGTGGCGAACGGGTACAGCGAGAACTTTGTGTCCACCGTGCGAAGAGTTCGCGAGGCACACCCGCAGCACACAATTATCGCAGGCAACGTGGTCACCGGCGAGATGGTGGAGGAGCTCATCTTGAGTGGAGCAGACATCGTCAAGGTGGGCATCGGTCCAGGGTCCGTGTGCACCACCCGTAAACAGACCGGAGTGGGATACCCGCAGCTCAGCGCCGTACTGGAGTGCGCCGACGCGGCCCACGGACTCGGTGGCTGCATCGTTTCTGACGGAGGATGCGCATGCCCGGGAGACTTTGCCAAAGCTTTTGGCGCCGGCGCCGACTTTGTCATGTCTGGAGGCATGTTCGCCGGCCACGACGAGAGCGGAGGCAAGCTCGTCGAGGTCAACGGCAAACAGTTCAAGGAGTTTTACGGAATGTCCAGTACCACCGCCATGGAAAAGCATCATGGAAAGGTACAAGAGTACCGTGCATCCGAGGGTAAGAGTGTGCACATTCCGTACCGCGGCCCTGTCAAGGCGACCATCAAGGAGATTCTGGGGGGGTTGCGATCCGCCTGCACATACGTCGGCGCATCCACCATCAAGGAGATGTCCAAGCGCACGACCTTCATCCGCTGCTCCCAGATCCTCAACCCAGTCTTCGCACAGAACCAAGACACAAGCCGTGTTCCTCAGAGCTACTTGAACGACAGCGAGCCTGACTCCAAGCGCCAAAAGACCGCTTGAGCTTCTGCCAAGACTCTCTTTAGATCCCCCGAACGCTTGCCTGCTTGATCCCTCAAGTGGGCGCTTTCCATAAATTAACTCATGCACAATAGCTTTTTTAAAAAACCCACAAGCAAATAAACTGCCACATGCTATACTACGAAACACTTCCCTCGAGCCTCCAGCTTGGTTGCCCAACTTATAATGGATCTCTGCATCCGTCCCAATCAGTCTTTCGCTCAACCAAAAGAATCCATCCATCGTCCAACATGTCCAACACACATTCATTGATAATTCGACTCTTAATGAGGTCACAGACTATACTCTAATCCTTTAGCTACCAAAATAGTAGCTCTTGTTAATAGTACATAGTACAAGGTAGTACTGTCTCGACCTAAAGTGTAAAAGCTCTTAGTCCTTTACAAAGTATCCGTTTCAGAGATGAGTCCCAGCAAAATTGGTAGAAAAAGCTACCAAATTACATTGCTCGCAATTTAGAGCTGGAGAGTCTGGAGAGTCTGGAGAGGCAGAAGAAGAGCAAGGAAGAACGTCAGAAACAGACGTGGGCGCGGACACTTTTGGCGTATGTTTTGGTTGCCTTTTCCTTTCGAAAGGGCAGAAAAGTTAGGTTAGGTTAGGTTAGCCATCGGAAAGTACACGTGTGAAACTAGTTTGGAGTTGTTGTTGTTGTTGCTGCTATCGTTTTGGTGCCGGTGGTGATCCTCGGCGGCGGAAGTGAGGACAAAAGTATTTGCTAGGCCGAAATGGGGAAAGCGAAAGGCAAGGCAAAGGGCAAGTCTGATGGTGGTGGCGAAGGCGCTGAGTTGACGCCGTTGGAGGTGGCAAAGCTGCTGCAGGCCGAGAATGTGTCTCTACAGCGAAAACTGGCCGAGCGGCAAGAAGAAGCCAGCAAAGCCTTGGCGGCGCGGAGGGAGATTCAAAACAGGGTGATTGAGCTCAAGCGGGACTTTGAAGAAGAGCAGAAACAGACTTACCAGATCACAGCGGACATGACACGGCAGTATAAATCGATGCAGGAGGACCTCCTCAATCGAATCAACATGCTCGAAAATACTGTGAGCGAGCTCTCCGACAAGCTGGAACAGGCAAATTTGCAGATTGATGACCTCAAGAAAGAGAAGGAGGAGCTTGCGGTTTCCAAAGACGGCGAGATTATGGAGCAAAAGCAGCGGATGGAAGATATGGCGAAGGAGTTTGGCGATATGCTCAAAGAGACACTCGACAAGATGAGCGAGAAGATCGATATTAGCGGCTCGGGGTGGGACGGCGACGGCCCCGCTTCGGTACAACAAAAGCTACAAGACTTTCAGGTGTAATTTTACGTTCAAATGCATTCTATTTTTCCGCTCTACCTCTATTTCTTTCATTGCATTGCTTGCAGCCAACAGTCATACGTATCATAAAACGTGAACTCAAAGCTTCATGAACAAACACATCGCTAGCTTGATTGATACAAACGTCGAAAGGCAGCGACTGTATGGCCTGATGCTATTCTTTTCATGGTTGCATGCCGCTGTGTACGTATCTACATTATGTTATATCAACGATCTCAGTTGAAAGTGGTCATAATTCGCCCACAGCACGCAGATTGTGATGCCAACAACCACCAGAGGGCCCAAAAACACGAGAAGGTGGTCCTTCTCATTCATAAGAGCATACCCAGCGTAAATCGGCGTTACAATCCGGCTTACCCCGTTGATTCCCTGCAGCAAAGCTACATAGAATCCCATATGTGTTGCGGACTCCTCTTGCTCCTGCAATCTTTTCGTATAGAGACCCATGTTTGGCGAACCGGTAATTGGACAACTGCCGATCAAAATCAAGCATACAGCAATGAACATTCCCAGGCTTGGCTTTTCTTGCCGCAAGCTAAAGCAGGCAATCACGAGAGCGACAAAGTCACCAATAAAACCACTCATTATGAACGTGCGATCCGAGACGTTCCGGGAGAGCTTTATCACGATGGCGAGGGTGATGGCAACTAGCAGGCCAACAATGGCGTAAATAACAGAGTTCGCCAAGGTGTCCCAGCCAAAGGCGCTCCCAGTCATGGCGGGAAGTGAGACCTCAAAGTCGCACAACACCATATTGCTACAAAATGAAACGACAAAGTGCACCCACAGTTTCCTTTCGATCAAAACATACCTCATCTTCGATTTATCTTGGCGCGGGCTGGAAAGAGGGTGCAAAAGAAGCTCTTGCAAATCCTCGTTCACTGCTATCGTACTCAGAGGGCTTTCCAAATAAAGCATGCCAGATCCTGGGCTTCGGAGCTCTGACGCCGATCTCCTAGTGACCACTCCATTCCCAAGCAAGTCTTCCTCTACGCCGTTGCGGGAGATCGTGAGTGGAGGAGGTTCTTCGAAGGTGAAAAGAGCCAGCGCAAGGACAATGATCAAAAG
The DNA here is from genome assembly GCA_012862575.1 of Parietichytrium sp. I65-24A. Lineage (NCBI taxonomy): Eukaryota > Bigyra > Thraustochytrida > Thraustochytriidae > Parietichytrium > Parietichytrium sp. I65-24A. The sequence goes on from BLSF01000077.1 coordinate 61,454, forward strand.
GCATGCCGCAAGCCAGCCAGGATTCGAAAACTCGTTAAAGATTAGCTTGGACCCAATCTGAAACTTGAGGTCATTGACCAACAAATTCGTTGCTGGCCCAATCACGAGGCCGATCAAGTTTATGCCATTTAGTATCGCCATTGCCTTCGTGCGCTCCTCCGGCTTTGTAATTCTCGTGACGTAGGCCATAGAAACGGTCCCGTTAGACGACCCTAGCCCGACGAAGACCCTTCCTACAAGTATGAGCCAAAGGTTGTCAAAGCCGAGCGCCAGTCCATAAAGCAGGTTTCCCAAGATCGCTAGCAGAATGGTCACGACAAGCGGCTCTGCCATCTTCCTCTTGTCACACCAAATGCCCATAACCGGCATGAACAGCAGCCTCGATGCGCTGTACGCTGAAATTGAAAGTCCGTAGAACGCTTTCGACCCGCCGAGCTGTTCCACATACTTTGCCAGCGACGGCATCACCATCGAATATTCTACCATGCCCAGCGCTCCAATGGCGATCACAGTCGCCGACGACGCCGACCAAAGCCCGCGATTTTTGCTGCCAGGCTCAGTCCCATTCCCCCTTTCGCTCCCATTCTCAGCGCCGGCGCTGTCTTCTCCAAGCAAGGCTTCGCTCGCTTCCTGTGACATCTTTGCTACCTCGGAAACCCTGTAGACGATACCTTCAAGACCCGCGCCAACCCCGTCGCACTTTTCAATACACTTCGAGCTCGCTTCCGCTTCCCCTTCCGTCGGTCGGGTTCGACCACTCAGATCAACCAACCTAAACAAACCTCGAACTGCGAGACGTTCTCCAGCTTCCCCACCTCACCGCAGCGTACTCGCAACAGCAGCCTTGGAACGTTCGCACAAGAGCTTCAAAGACACACACAAACACACACACCAACGCGCAAACCGCGACTGGAACAAACAAAGTTTCACGCGTTGGTCGACTCGGGCCGAAAGTCCTTGAATAGGCTTGCCGAGCAACCGAGTCAGTCTTTCGCGTCTTTCTTTCGCGTCTTTCGTTCTTTCTTTCTTGCTTGCTTGCTTTCACCCAGCTCAGAGGCTTTCTCGATAATCTCGATCATCATGATGTAACATGATGTAACATGATGACAGGAAAGAAAGATTCACTGCTGTCGTTTTGCCAACTGAAAGTGAGCAACTGAAAGTGAGAATGGATCTTCTAATCTAAAGCAGTGTTTGTACGGCTGTGCACGGAGTATTGTTGACTGAGCTGCAAGTGCTCGAGAGGAGAGAAGGAAATGTCTGAACTTCTGCAAATTGCACTTGGAGAAGAAGGAAAGTGGCTATTCACTTTTCACCTTTTGCTTGCCATGAAATGCGATTTGAGACAATCAAAAGAGAAGAAGCAATGTCCTGTCGAACGAGAAACTGTTTGGTTGTTTTTGCAAGAAGGAAGTTGTGCGCATAACAAAATGGGAAGCTTTGACGTCATCTTCTTCCGTGCAAGCCTAATCGTACTCACGTGTCGCAATATATGTGACTATAGATAGTTTAAAGACAAAGCGCTTTTGACGTCAGCTTCGTAGCCCATCTCGTGTAGTTTAACTATAGATATTTACTGTTATCAAAACATTATATACATTTAATGTACGTGACGCTCTTGCTCTTTGATGCGTTTGTCGTGGGAAGGAGAAGGAGAAAGTGTCCGCGAATGAAACGGCCATCAGGCCATATTGGGGCAGACTTTTAGTCGTGAAGCGACATCTCTTCGCCAATTTCGTGGTGATCAGGTGTGGTACAAAGGTCGATAGGTGAACTGTGGCGTGAACTAAAAGGCAGTCGAACGTGGCTGACTTGGGTTTTGGAGAGGCTTTCGATGGCGAGCGTTGAGGAGAGGCGAGAGCATAACGATGTCGAAGATGAGGATGAAGAAGTGTTTCTGGACGTCCCTCAAGGTGCGTTGGTGGTGAAATTTGTGAAGAAGTTGATTCGTAAGGGCTGTGCTTTGAGCCACTGCGTTTTGGCCGGAGGACCCGCTTCATTTACTGATATTCGCGAGGGCATATAATGTGGAACGTGGAACTGGAAATTGGAAATTGGAAATTGGAAATTGACTGACGAATGAGAGCGGTTGTTTCGTGTGCTGTGTTGCGCAGTGAGCAGGGAGCGGCTGCTGATTCCGCCGCTTAACTTTGCGATGGTGAATAAAGGCGTGTACAGGTCGGGATACCCGAATCGAAGGAACTTCGGGTTTTTGAAACAAATTGGGATACGGAGCATTGTTTGCCTCTCTGCGGAAGAGCCCACGGATCTTAAGATCGGGAACGATAATCGCGAGTTCATTCAGAACAACAATATTAAGATGATGTGCTTCCCCATCGAAGGTCAGAAAGAGCCATTTTCCATGACTTCCGTTGAAGAAATTCGCAAAGCGCTGAAGGAAATCCTGGACGTAAGAAATCACCCCGTGCTTGTGCACTGCGATAAAGGAAAGCACCGAACAGGGACGGTCATCGGATGCCTGCGCAAGATGCAAGGCTTTGCTTTGTCGTCTGCATTTGATGAGTATGCTCGATTCTGCAAACACGGCACCCGTATTCTTGATCACCAATTGATCGAATTCTTTGAGATGGAGATATCCCCGGAAGTGCGCCGATTCTTGCCGTTGTGGATGTGGCCCCATATCTCATGAGCACGCGACCTACTGTAAAAAAAAATAACCCTGTGCAATTCGTCCCCGCTCGCAGGAATGAAACAAGATTTGTAATGTCCTTTCTCTCTATCAAACCGCCCTTCCTGAGCAACCGAGCAAAAGTCGTATTCACCGTCCAAATGATTCTCCTGCGGCATTGTCAACGAAGGGAGGGGAAGAAAGTCAAGCAGCATCGCTACAAAATGTTTTTGGAATAAATTCAGTCCATCTATCAACTAGGGTGTTCACCGTGCTCCCTTCTCTGGAGCCTCTGGAGGGGCAAGCGGGTTGCGTTCCATTTCGCCAGGAGCTTGCTCAAGAATACCTGGTGCGTAACGGTGCAAGTAAGGGAGCAAACCCATCTGTCTTGCGCGCTTGACAGCTGCCTTGAGCTTGCGCTGCTTTGTGTGTGACAATCCCGTCTTCCAGCGAGGCATGATTCTTCCCATAGGGGTCAGGAAGCGGCTGAGCAACCAGACATTTGTGAAGTGCAGTTCCATCCCGGTCACAATTAGCCTACTTGGCCTTGCAGCGCGCTGCTGTGGCCGTCTGGACATTCCTGAATCACCAGCGAGCAGAGACCCTCCCTCAGTGAAGTCCAGAGGATTGTAAGTGTCACCAGGGCGCATAGGGCGAGATGCGAGAGATGCCATCACGGTCTCGCGAACTTCGTCTGGGGTCTGACGAGACATGTTCTCCGCAGGCGCAGCGCCAGCAGCTCCAGCAGCGCTATTAATAGAGTCATTTGCGGCTTGCTGTGCAGCGTTACGCCGATGAGGGTTTGCGTTCGCGGCATGTTGGAATGGGCTTCCATCCCTCTCTGGATCGGCCAAAAACTTGAGCAAATCATCCTCAGAAATGCCTGATGGCAGTGGGTTTGAGTTTCCAGCCGCATCCTTGTCGCCAGTGCCAGATTTGCCGCCCGAAGCAAAACCTCTCTGTGGGATCAAACTGCTTTTCAACATCATCGACCTGTCCATAGAAAGCACGCTCATACTGCTGCCATTCTTCAACCCATTTCCTGCCACAGCACGAGGAAACACATGCAATTTACGCGCTAAGCCTTTCAGCAGGAGCGCCATCTTCCTAATTTGTCGATCTTCCGATTCTTTCTGCCCACTGACTTGCCCTCAAAATAGTTTGCTTGCTTTCTTTGTAGTTCCACCCAAATGTATGGTATCTGTATGACCCAAACTTCGCGCCACCTCCTCAATGTATATGTAAATGTATATGTATATGTATATGTTTGTGTGTGTGTGTATGTGCGATATGTGAGCTATAGTCGAACCTACGCAAAGCTAACACTCCGTCTTCGCCAAGTGTACGCGTACACTTCCAATTCCGCAACCCTAACCAACCCTAACCCACCGTCTTCTCTCTTCTCTTTCGACGTGGCGTTTTTTTTTTCCCACAGTACCAGCGCGGCAGTGTACCGAGAGGCCTAGTTGACTTCGACTTTTCGTACGCCGCTGTGCGCGAGGACACTTTCTCCTTCTTTCTTCCTGTCCAAAGATGGTGGATGGCTTCTCACCGTGGACTTGGCTGCGTGCGATTGCGGATGCTATTGTTTAAGGTAGATAACGGGTAGATATGCGAGTCTGTTGTTGGAGGGCTCTGTGGTGAGTGGAAGGGGGGTAGAGGGCACCTTGTACAAAGAGCAAAGAACTGCTCGCGATCAAGAGAACCTTCGTCGCCGATTGAGGGAACCGGTATGGTTGAGGTCGAGTTGAAGGATATTTTGCTCATTTTCGAAGAGCTGACTTTCCGGAAGCGTGAATTGAAAGGGCCCAGTTCTTGCTGTTTTGTTTTACTGTCCCCTAAAAAGACTCCAAAAGATGATATCGATATGGGCCACGTGTGAAGTTGTGAATTTGATCGAGCTTAGCAAAAGTGCCCTCGTTTCCGAGAATTCTGGCTCTCAAAGGTCCAAAATTTTGAATCGGGGATGTACGGCCTTTACATAAATGAGAAGTGTATAAAGCTCAACGTGGGCTTGAGTCATCAAACTATGTGTTGTAGAACGGCTCAAGGAGACTTTCGCCCCACCTTCCGATGGGGTTTGTTCACGCTGCACTTCGTGGCTTCACTTGGAAGACTTTCAAAGAGTTGAGGCTGGAGAACGTCCTCTAGTCTGAAAGACCAAAACGTAAAGTTCAGGATCCAACACACTTGCCTTGTCTGGTTTCGCTGTTGGAATATTGCTATGGGCAGATCAGTTCGGGCTGTTGAAAAATTGATATTAGTTATATTTCTGTGCAAACGTCCATCTACCTAGCGACGTTCCCTCCCTCGAGTCCGAAAGGAGGCTCAAATTTAAACCGCAGACAGCTCATCTCGGCATCATCTGGTCTCCTTGCAAGCGCCGCCAGGCGAATTCTATGGAGAGAGGGTGGATACATACATTTTGCGCGGGTTCTTGTGCGGAAGATTTACTTGAAACCCATTTGCAGAAGAGACCCATTCGCTCCCGGAAGACGGACAAAGGCCGAGGAGGCTTCTAGTCAGAAAAACCGTTTGGCAGGGCGCGAGCTCTCATATTTACACTTGCAAGGTCAAGTTCGGGCGTTTCCCTGGTGACCTCTTCGGTGTGTTAATTGGCGAGCTCGAATTCGACGCACCAGACCCTTGGTCGCCAGAATCTCTTCGTCTCATCTCGTTCTGGACTCTAAGAACGGCTTTTCTAGCCAACTCCTCCTCCTCGAGAGCCTGCGCGAGCAACTGCTTCTCGTCTTTCGTGCTTCGTAAATCAATAACGAGGGCGGTAATGTTGTCATTACTTCGTGCATTAATTGCTCCAGCGACGAGGGCCTCGGCGGCTTGCTGAGGACTCGGCGCGTACTTCACTATACTCGACGCGTTTGTGTTATTGACAAAGTCATACAATCCGTCCGTGCCTAAAATAATAAATTGATCCTGTGGTGAAATTTTGCGGACAGTGACTTGTGGTTCAGCAATTACATATTGCTTGAGCATATTGTCTCCGATGGCACGCGACATTGATAGAATTCCCTCGACTCTGTTATCATCCGTGACCTGCCCACCAGCCGCCTCTATCCTCTTTCTCTCCGAGTCTACATTTGGTTTGTGGTCTTGCGTCAACTGTGTTGTCTCAAGAGTGTGATCTTGCACCAACAGCGCGCGAGAATCTCCGACATTTGCGATTACGCACTCTGATTTGCAAAGTACCACAGCGACCGCAGTCGTTCCCACAAGATCATTCCTCCCCGCGTGCTGCGGAGAATCCCGTACCTGTCTGTCTGTTTCTAAAAAAGCCTCATGAAAGCACTTTTCCACGCCTGCAAAACCGAACTTTTCGATAGCGTTGCGAAAGTTTTTGAACAAGTTGTTTGCACAAAACTCTGCTGCGGAGGTTCCTCCATGGCCATCAAACACCGCAAAAAAGGTGCAATACGGCTGCTTCAGCACGGTGCCAACGACGCAGTATCTATCCTCCATGTGAATGCGGGGCCCTTGTGAGGCACACACACCAAAGTTAAACAGGCTTCGTTCCGAGCTCACATGGACCCCGAAAAGCTCGGTGTTCGTTTTGGGTCTAGTCAGTGTGGCCAGGAGCTCTTTAGTGAGCTCCACGGGCAAATCCAAAGATTTTAGCCGCTTCAATCGCCTACGGCAAGTGGAAACCGTATATTCCTCCTCTTGACTGTCGCTATTACTACTCGACCCTGACCTACCATTGCGGCCAATGACGTCCGACGATGTGGACCAAAAGTCTTCCGGTCGAGCTTTACGCAAGCCCAGATCGCTTCCTCGCGAATCTTTGGGCACCAAAAACATGTTAAACTTGTTGGATTCGGGCGTAGCAAATGGATTCACGCGCATGCTTCCACTACCACTGCTACTCGTGCTGCTCAACGCAAAAGCGTTCACGGCTTTTCCGCTAGAAGCACTGCCAGGCCGATCCCTGTCAGCTTCGCGCTTGAGGTGCCACTGCTGTCTGCCTGCCGCAGAGCCTGTCGAGCGGGGACTTGCAGCATTTCTGGGTGAACAATTTTCTGACGCCGAGTTCCACGAGCCGTTGCTGCTCGGCGCCGCCGACGTTTCAGCCATTGAAAAGTTGCGCCACTTTAAACAACGCCAGAGCTCTTGTGCCTCTACCCCAGCGCTAAAACCTGACTGCACTTGTAAGCCGTTGGGGTGCGATATTTGCACGCGTCCCAGTCGAGAAACTTAGGGCCGGATAGTGAATCTCGCTTCCAACCATGCGACTCTCCAGGCCGACCGCCCAACTCTAACGCTCTCCGAGTTCCGCGTCCCGTTATTACAGTGCCCGTCTCCAGGGGGACTAAAGCGTCCAGGCTCGAAGCTTTCCGTGGTCTACAAGCTGCTGCCAGAGGACGAATTGATATAAATACGTTCGCAAGCGCGTGCTATGCCTCGCCAACTCCTGAGCCCCAAGTCACAAGTCACAAGACACAGAGAATGTTCGCTGCTGCTCGTACCCAAGCATGAACGAGAGACGGTGGAAACCAGCAACGCCTGTACGTGCCGCGCAAGGAGCCAGCCTGCCTGTCCCAGGGCAGTTCAATTCCACACTGAAAGTGAGCCTACCACGCACCCACCAATCGTGCTCGATCCCAGCACTCGCCGAGTCCTCACGAGTTTCGCAACGACACTGCGACACACTGCGAGACCGACCCAGACTCTTGCCCGCGCTCCACGAGACACTTGACACTTGACACTTGACACTTGACACTTGACACTGGACACGAGCACAACTTATCGCGTACGCACAAACGCAGCCGAGTCGCGGACGTAGCAAGAGAGAGAGAGAGAGAGAGAGAGTTATATCTTACTGACTGTGAGTACACGTACAATCGAAAACGTTTTCGGCGCAAGTGAGCATCCTGCAATGTCCTGCACGTATGAGCCATAAATTGTAAGCCTTAGCTTTATTATTTGTAGAAGTTGATTTGAAGTTGAAGCACTCGCAGCAAGGGAGCAACTGGAGCAACTTTGCCATTCATTTCCTTGAGATGCTTTTCATTGACTGTGAACAAAACTTCTCAGTGAATGTTCTGAATGAATGAATGAATGAAGTCAAGGGTTATTTTCGATGTAAGTTTTCATTCTTGCTGGAATGAATGAATCTCTCTGGCCAAGTTCTACTGTTCTCACTAGCTATGAGTATGGGCTAGTCCCGTATCCAACTCGCCTCACTAGCTAGCTACTAGCCAGACGTGGTAATACTATTAGCTAGCTCGCTCTCGAGCGTATGGGTACTGGTACGTAATTAGATAGAAAGCGGCCTAGCAAGTTGGGTCATCTTGGGTCAGTTCATTCTTCATTCATTCATTCATTCATTCATTCATTCGTTCAATGAACATTGGGTTGATGTTCTGTCAATACTGTCAATCATTCATTCGTTCTGTTTCTTTCTTTCATTCGCTCATTTGTTCAATGATGTTTCTTTTTGCATGTTCTCTTTCGATTTTGAGTTTTGGATTTTGGAAATCCTCAAGAAAGCTGGCCCACTGGGTGATATGATGAAAGTTCACGACCGGTGTAAGTTGTGTAAGTTGGGTGGGTTTGGTAGGTCACGCTTAGCGGCCCCAGTACTCTCGAGACGTTGAACTGTTGCGGCGTGCCTGTGTGCAACGAAGATTGACTTTGACTTTGTACCAAGGTAAGTAAATGATGTACAAAAACAATCTCGCAAGCAAGAATTGAAGCATTCAAAGCGCCGAAAGCATTTTTTCATCAAAGTGTTGAAAGTATTGAGCCCATCCGACCGCCCACGGGATCGGACAAGGTTATTTGAAGCCGACTTCGGTTTCGATCAATCGTTTGGCCTTTGGTTCACATGCACATATTGCTACTTTCACGGCGACGGAGTGAAAGGGTGACGAGGCTGACTGTGAGCGTAAATAATCTTCTCCCTCCTTGACCCTGGCGGATGGACCGTCTTCATCTGGTCCTCAAAGTCACGGGAAGATTCGCGGGCGGAAAGCGTCGCCGCAAAAGGATGGCACGCATGACTTGAGGACTCGGCGAGTCCTTTGTTCGCCGCCCAGAGTGCGGGAACAAGCTGGAGAGGTTGCTAACTCTCGGGAGCGATGTGAATAATCGCGGTCTGTTTCCGGCATGGACGCTATGAGAATCTGCGAGCAAATTCATGCTCGAGTTCTGAACTCTCTCGGAAGATTAATAGTTGGTCTACAGGCTGTTGACAACGAGAATCGCACCGGCCGTGCTTTGGGGAGTTAATCGTGCGTTGTGTCCGGTGAAGAGCTGACAGTCACAGTGAATGCTCTCTTTTCCCCGTCAGTCTCAACATCTTGTCAATCTGCGTACAAGTGAGGAAAAAAATGCTCAGAAGATCCGTCTGCAACCGTTCTGAGCACGTGTCAAATCGCAAACATAACGCACTTTGGTGCTGGTACTCGAGTAGCACCTGTCAGTGGAGGTCTCAGATCGAGCTTGCCAGAGGTATAGAATTCTCGTCAATCACTGAATAACTGAATGAAGAAAAGAAAATAGAGAAAAATAAGAAAAATGTTGAATTGCAAGTGGGAATAGTGGCCGCTGTAGTTGCGGACGCTCGACTCTTGGGACCATAAAGTCCACAAACAGAATGCGAAAACTCAACACGACTGTAAATTTACTAGTGATTAGAAGAAGGTATGTTCGTAAAGGTATGGAAGGATATGGAAGGTTTTAGCGCGCTCTGCGCCGATGAACGACAGAGTGTATGCCGATTGAAGATGCGCCAAAAATTCTCGTGAGGGAATGCCAGTGCTGTACCAAAACTGTGGTGGATACACTCATGTGAATCTCGATGGCATGAGAAAAGAGCCCGATTGCCCGTTGACGGGTATGACTTCAAGAGTTATTTCCCTTCGGGCTGCTCACCTGCCCATCGCTGCCACGCTTGAAAAGTCTGAAGGCAATGCCTCCAATTGTTAAAAGCGCTCCAATAACAACGAAAGCGATTCCAGCGGTTTGGTGTGATGATCCGAAGAACCCTGAATCAGACATGATCTCCGAGCCCGAGTATATATTGTACAAGCCGAGAATTGTTGCTCCGCAAGCAACCAAGCGATGTGCAATCAGCCACTTCGCTCGGTGCTCAGTCCCTTTCTCTGGTCTCATAGCCCCTATAAGAGGATTTAGCAGCATCAGAACAAACACCACGATTCCGACGTAATGATGGAGTTCGTCAGGCGCCCCGACCTCCACTATCGCAACGATAAACCCAATGAGCACCATTAAGAATGAGAGGGATATGAAGGAGCGGTGAGCATCAAACCATCTGTCGTGTTTAACAAGTCCGGAAACAATTGCAAGAGGTAGGAAAATTCCCATTCCGAAAGCCATCAGGTAGGCGTGAACGCTCAAGAGAGTATTTCCCGAGCTTGAGTCAGTGGACCCCGAGGCAGCTTCCGCCCAAACTACCGAGGTTTTGGAAGTCGCGATATGCTCGTCAAGGTACTCGGAAGACGCTCCAACGGCAAAAATGAGGTCATCCTCGGTGGACAAAACTCTGCGCAATGCAGTGCCGGAGGCGCTTGAGCTGCTCAGTATCCTCGAGCTGGAGCAATCCAGGCTGAGCGCCTTACCTGCAATTGAAGTGATATTGTTAATCTCCACCGTTGTAACACCATCGGAGTATGTCCTCACGGCAGAGTTGCTGGAGACCTGAGAAGAGAGCTGCACGGCGCTCGCGGTTTCGCGGTTTCCAATCGTGTACTCCGCAGTGCCAGTATCGTCAGAGATGAACACGTAGCTATTCTTCATCTGAGTTCCCAGTCCCCATGAAAGCCACCTGTTTCCGGTCACGGTGGCGCGGATGGAAATGTTGCAATCGGCCGCCGAATTTCCATTCAGTGTCCACGAAAACGTCCCGCTGTATTTTGACAGGACACTTGTCGAAGTTTCCCCGTTCGCGCCTGAAAGCGCCGCAGCGGCAAGCAAGAGAGCCGCAACGCCGTTCATCTTGCCCCTCCAAGTCAAATTTCGCGCCGCAGATTTCAAGTTGCAACTCTTGCACTTCGCCCAGTTTGCAGATCAGGGTTTGCACTTCCCCAAGGTTGCAATTGAGCTCTGACGAATCGAGACTGCCCAGGAAACCACAACACCAGTAACTTTGCCCAGACTACCTTCTTCTAATCACAGTGTCCCCTCCTCTTCAACGTTTGCAATGCTCTAAAGTTATACCACACCACTCTCTCACGTTGTGTTGTTTCGCAGAGTTTCAGGTATACCAACACGCCATTTGAACACACATTTGGCACACTCTTCCCTCTTCCCATCGGAAGAGGCACCGGGCCATCCCACACTCAAAGATTTACATCTCTGACCAACGATAAGCTTGAGTGGGCTAAAACAGCAAAGAGCACTTGCGACATTCGCCTTTTGAAGTTAGTTACTTGGAAGCTTTTCTTTCCAACCTCTACTTCCCCACTTCCCTCTCAAAAAATCCTTTTTGGAAAATTTCCAAGTTGACAGAAGCCAAACTGATCTAACTGATCCGACCAATGTTTAGGCGTAACGACCGCTAGCAGAGCGCAGTGTGCACTAGTGCGTTGACGTAGCGTAGGGACTGCTACCGGTGGTGGTAGGTAGGGTTGCAATATTGTTTAGGTGGTGGTGTAGGTGTAAGTGTACTAGACTAGATGTGAATGTGTGCAGTGTCAATTTTCAGAATCAGAAATTCACAATCAGAACAACAGTCGATCAATGAGCACGCAGTTTGTGCAAAAGTAGGAATGGTTGTTAGTTGTTTCTTGCGAGCAAAGCGGAGACTAACTTCTGGCAAAAGCATTTTGCATTGCCATTTGACCTCGCTCCGGCCCTCAACAGACCGTGTGGGATCGATGTTTCGGAGAGTTTGAGAGTGCACTAACAGTGTTGTAGTTCCTTTCTGTCACACAGCTTTTGCAGCGGAGTTGAGCTCAGCTTGCAACTCCGCTTGCTTGGCCTTTTCGAACCGGTCGAATCGCCTTGCAGGGCTTGCGATCATTGTGGAGCGCAGCGTAAAGCACGGTTCGACTTGTGGAAGCAGAACATAACTTTCCCCCCTTTGCATGTGAACGTGCAGTAGGACAAAGAACGAAGAATGGTTTCATGCTTCACACAGCTTGTCTTTGAGTTTGCTACGAAAGCTCAATGAGCTCCCTTCACTGTGTCCAGCTCAGAAACTTGGCAGCGCTGAAGCTTGGGGCAACCGATTTTGACTTGAGGGGCAGGCGCGGACAGAAGTGATAGTCTATGCTAGCCAAGTCCAAGTCTCTTTTGGATTCCCCTGCCAGCACTTGAAAGATGAGAAAGAATCGGGAAAGATGCCGGGAGAGTAACAGAAATAGGTCGATGGGATTCCGATCGGCTGCCACAATCGGCTAACCCTCACAGGAAACCGCAGCAAGAGCGAGTCGGTGGAAAGTAAAGTTATGGGAAAATTGCTCGAAGAGTTTTGTTGTCACAGTAAGTAATCAAAGACGAGAGGGCCGTTCGCAATCCTGAACGGGTGGCAGGTAATAATCAGTCTCAGAGCGCTCATCAGGCCTCCGCCTCCGAGAGCGTAGTTTTCAAAGCTTGCAAACTCCGACGCAAAAAGCGATACTTTTCCACTAGGTTGTCCAAGGTAGTGTCTTCCAGTACTGTAAATTCTTCAGAGGTAGCATACGCTGCTGGCAAGCACTTGGAGCAGCAGCGAGCGTTGGTGGGCAAGACTAGAGATGGTGATTCCATGAGCTCGAAGCACTCCATGCAGGTGAGGTCGCCTTCCATGGCCCCATTCGCTTGCAACGCTGCATTAATGGCGTGACTCATCTTTACTTGGGATGCGCTCATCCGCTCCTCCTTTTCCCTAGCCCGAGCAACCTGATCATCAGCAAGTGTCAAGCGGTCGGAGGCGGTCATGATCTGTTGATTCTGTTCAGTAATTTTCTTCCTCGCTATCTCTAGCGCGCTCGCCAAGGTATCCACCTGGCGTTTCGCTTGCGACTCGCCAAGCTTTGAAATCCGTGCGACTTCTTCAAGCTGACCCAACTTGAATTGGTACTCCATCACTGTACAATTCATCTGATCCAGCTCGCCAGTTTGACGTAGCGCACTTTGTGACCTACTGTTCAACGCATCTTCCAATTCGGAAATCTTCTTTCGGAATAAGTCGCGCTCCTGCGACAATAACATCTTGTGTTTGTCCCTGGACTGAGCGACCTCCGTGCTGAGCTTGCCCACTTGCTCGTACAGCTTCGCTGCCTTGAGCCTTTCTTGCTGTAATTCGACGTCCCGTTCAGACAGACGGTGCTCATGTTGCCTCTTCAGGTCTTCCATCGAGCTGACCTGTGCCTCGAGCTGACCTATTCTTTCGCTCGCACTGTGGATCTGCGCCTTTCCTCGATGATCTGCATCGGCAAGTTTCCGCTTAATATCATCGGACTCGCGCTCCAAAGCTACCTGTAGCTTCACGCTCGCATCCAGCTTTGAATCCGCCAAGGCTGCCCTCTCCCGGGCGCTACCAAGCTCTGCTTCCAACTTTGCCAGCCGCTCGTCGCTCTCCATCTTTGATCCATGTGCCGAAGCTTCGAGGTCCTCCAGCGCCTTCTTATGTTCCGTGTCTTGCCGCCGGAGCTTGCTCTCCAGCGAGGCGACCTCCTTCGACCTCGCTTCGAGAGACTTTAAATGAATCTCGCGCTCTTTATGTAAAACTTCCTCCACGTCGCTGCACTGCTTTTCCAACACCGCAATTTGTTTACTTAGTTCGCGGCTGTTTGCAACATCTTGTTGATGTCTTTGTAAGCTTTCAATTCGACTCTCAGATGCTTCAACCTGTGCACTTTTCTGCGCAATTGTTTGTTCCATTTTCACAGTCTTGGCCATCAAACTTTCCTCCCGAGCTTGCGAACGAGACAGCTCTTGTTTCGTTCGCTCGAGCTCCACGAGAGCCTCCTTGAGTCGAAGCTGAGTGGCCTCCAACACCCCAAAGCGCTCGTCGCTGCTGTCATTGGAACCCGATTCAGCTCGAGTATTTGAGATGCTCGGCTTTTCGCAAGCTGTCGTTCCTTCCGGTTTATTCTTTACCTCTGTGTCAGCGCCAGCCGCACCTGTGCCTCCGTGGAAATCCGGGCCTTTGTTTAGTAGGCTCGACCCTGCCCTCCGAAGCGCCTGCTCTTTGACCCATTCCTTCTTTTCGCTTTGCAAAACTTCCACCTCCCTCTGAGTCTCCCCAAGAGTGAGCTTCAAATGAGTAACAACTTGATTCGTGGAGTCTAGTTGCGCTTGAAGCCTGCGCTTTTCCTGCAACGAGGAGCGAGCAAACTCCTCGAGCCTCGCATTAGCCGCGCGATCTTCTTTCTCCAAACTCGCCAAAACCGACTCCACTGTGCTACGAAGCTTTTCAAGCATCGGCCCGTGGGCTGCGGCGTCATTTGTGGCACTAGGCTTAGATGGCTGTTCGCTCCTGCGGCGCAAGATGGCGGCAAACAAGTCTTTGTTCTTCCGCAGCTGTCCGAGCGCTTGTTCCTCTTGGTCAGGGACTTTGGACAGGCCGATGATCACGCCCTGCAGCTGAGCGATCTGAGCGCGCTGCTCTGCCAACTTCGCTGATCCGAGCACTTCACCGACTTTGGAGCCCTTCTTCTTGTCGCCGATCCTCTCCAGGATCAACTGCGCTCTCTGAGCCTTTGGCGAGGCAAGCCTCTCACCGGCATCCTCGCCGCGCACATCGCGATGTGGCAAGGCATCAAGGACACCGTGTCGCATCCGATTGCGCGAATTATCAACCACCATGTGGCCAGTCTTGAGCAATGCGTCCGCGAGAGCGCAGACTTGCTGCAAGCTCGCACCCAGCTCGAAAGCGAGCAGCTCACGTGCCTGAAGTCTTCTTGCTATGTAAACCTTTGGTCAAAGCTAGCGAAGGAAAGGAGACAACAGATCCCTACGAGTGCTGGCAGTTCGGCTGGCATTTGCCCGCCAGTCAAATTCTCTGTGAATGTGTAAAGATGCGAAACTTGCATTATAAAACTCAAGCTCTGTGTTGGCACCGGGTGTACTCAAGTATCTGGAGTTGCAATCGCCGCGGTCATGGCGACTCGAGTCGCAACTACATGCTCATGCTCATGCTCGTGCTCATGCTCGTGCCCACGTTCCCACACCAGCTGGAAACAACAGCACATCGCAGTTCCACGCTGGCTGTGAACACCATCAAGGCGGAGAGCTCAGATCAAATTCCCTGTCAATACATCTAACAACCACCTGCATTTGCTTGTACACTTGGCGTTCGTTCCAATCAAAATAACCTCAAAAAATTAGACGGAGAAAAAAGAAAAGACCTTTTAGAAATATATCCGTTACCGGTCATTTTTGCCAGTGCTGTGTTTACAAAATACAATAGCAAATATTTTTTTAGGGCAGTAAATTATAACGCTGAGACCGTAGAACATGGCGAAAGCAGACGTCCATTTTAGAGCGATTGCGGTCAGTTCGGGCTGGCTTTGGAGGCTTGGCTATCTGTGAGTTCAGAGCCAGAGACGTTCTCGCAGCGCTGTTCTGCAACTCGGCCAGTGACTCACTGTCGACCCTCAAAGGACAGTAAGAAAGTAAAATACTCACAACTGACATGCTTGGCTCGTTGTTATCAGCTCTTGTTTCGTTGCCGTGCTCTTCGGGTAGAGCCAGATCAAGAGAACGGGTCACTAGAGCCGGTGACAAGCACTGCTGTGAAGGCTTCGCCTGTAAAGTAGGTTTTGATAGGCATTTTTGTCTGCATAGGAAGATTGACTTTCTTGTGCGGGGACAGTGGCCCCGGGAACAAGCTCCAGCGCACTTTGCAAGATGACAGTCAGTGCCTGCAACTTGAGCTGAGATTTTCCAACATTTTCTTTGCGCTAATGTTTCGGAGATTTTGGTGAATTCTCTTCGATAGGGGAAGCTATTGTAGATCGCAAGGGTTAGAAGAGTCTTCAGACCCAGCACACCATACACTAGCTGTGCGTCAGAAGCATCGAAGAAAGCTCATCAGATAGGTTGGCAGTCACGACTGCGTGGAGGAAGCGGTTGCCCCGCTTTAGCCGCGAAGCAAGGGCACGGTTCTCTGCAATGATTCGTGCAGTAGTTCGAGTGCGCAAATGCTCAAGCGAAGCGCCTGCGGTAATTGCAAATGCGAGCTCCAGTGAGAGCGGACAGGGGCGCGGAGAGTTTGTGCAGATTGGTGGGCGAAGTTTTGGGGTATCTGCGTGCGTGGACGGGACACAGAGGGATGTATTCGAGGCTGCCGATGGAGCTAAATTAGTGCGGCATGCTCTTGATGGCTATGCCGCAACAGTCTTTTCATTTGGTCAGACTGGAGCTGGGAAAACTTACGTAAGTTGTGAGGTCGGAAGAAATTCTCCTTCCCCAGATCGGAGCCACACCTAACCGATTTCTTTCGCACAGTCGATGTTTGGAACAACGGGAACTGATGGGTAAGTTCTTCAGACGTTGTTGGAGGGTTTGTTTTTTTTGCAAAAATCTATTTCTCACATTTTTTGCCCATACGATGGCCACGGCTGCTTCCGGGCTCACATCGGCGATGTAGCTGTTTTGGTCTGTCCATTGAGACTTTGTATCGCGCACTCGAGACGCCAGAGTATCAGAATGTCTCCATAAAATTGAGCAGCGTTGAAATTTTCAACGAAAAAGTGATTGACTTGCTCGGGACTCTGGACAGTTCAAAGCCGCACAAGGTGAGGCACAAGGAGCCGGAATCATTGGGTTTGCAGTGGTCTGCTCGCGAAAATGGCTTCATCGTGAAAGGGGCAACATTTGTCGAATGCAAAACGAAACAAGTTGCGCTGGATATGTTGAAGCTCACAATGTCGACAAGACGAGTAGGTTCACACCGGATGAATTCGAGATCAAACAGAAGTCACTGTATTACATTTATTTACATCAGCAACCCGGAACAGAGCACTTTTGGCAAATTGACATTTTGCGACCTTGCTGGTTCTGAGAGACTGAAAAAGACTGAAAGTACTGATCCGAAAGTCTCTGGACATATTAACAAGTCTTTGTTTACTCTCAGTAAGGTGATACGCTGCATCGAAAAGAAAGTCCGGGCTCCCTTTCGCGATAGTGCGCTCACGAAAGTACTCTGCTCATCTCTTGGCGGAACAAGTATGGCCACTCTCATCGCATGTGTCTCAGATCGGGAAGATGACGTGTCTGAATCAATCCGTACCCTCCAATTCGCTTCGCGTACCATGAAAATCGAGAATCACCCAGTTGTGCACCGAAGCAAGCACGAGCAGCTTGTTCACGAGCTGAAAACCAAGATAAGAGACCTAGAAACGCAGAACGCGATTCTTCTAAAAGCTCTTGAAGAAAAGGAAGTGGAGTTAGAGCAGCGTGAAAAATTGGTGGAGGAACAACTGGAAAGTCTCAAATCGAGCAGCGACGTGAAGCAGGAAAACACAGCTGCCGAAACCGACCATTTGTACTCAAGCGAAAGTTGGTGCAC
This sequence comes from Parietichytrium sp. I65-24A, assembly GCA_012862575.1. NCBI lineage: Eukaryota > Bigyra > Thraustochytrida > Thraustochytriidae > Parietichytrium > Parietichytrium sp. I65-24A. The sequence continues at coordinate 78,562 of BLSF01000077.1, forward strand.
GGAGAGCGACGATGAGGAGAATGGTGACGATGTTCCGGAAGAGAACGATTCGCCCAAGGACGGAGGTCCTGCAGATTTTGAGGACAACCCGCATCGACTGGGAAAACCAAATCAAGGAACTGAGAATGACCAGAAGGTGGCATTCGAACCACATGGCTCACGGAACTCGAATGAGGCAGAAGACACTCAAATGAAAGCATACTTGACAAACTTCCTTCATAGTTATTTACAAGCGAAGACAGCCTCGCGACCAGTCCAAGATGAGGCGCAGTACCAGCAGAACGAAATAACGACTCGGGCGAGTCCACACTCCAACCTTCGAAGTGAAGCTATTCGCATTCCTCAGACCTGGTCAATGACACAAAATGTCAACGGTAGCGCTGTGCCTGCTGCGAGCGTTTCAAAAGCATCGGTCCCGGAGATTCCCTCGCGATCTGTTGGCGTCAGTCCCCGGACAAAGCGAATACTCAAGCCAAACCAAAGTAAAGGACGGTCCAGCGCTCGGACAACTCAAGTAAAAGGCTTTGATCAGTACAATAGACGTGGCGAATCACACACGGAATCTCGTTACGAGCCAGAAATTCAGTTTCATTCGGAAGATTTGGGGTGGGGGGTCGCTGGGGAAGATGTCTCTGCAGGTCCTCTGTCCAGTAGTGTCAAAATTCCGGACATCCAATCTCACAAGATCTCGGTTGTGACTTTAGCAAGTCCAACAAAGCGTAAAGGCATTCGAAAACCTGTGAGACATTCCTCTAAAAGTCCACAAAAACGCAGTGGGATGAGATTGCAAATTCCATCTGTAAGCGAGCAAGAGAAGCAAAACATGAAATCCGTCCTTTCTTCATGGATGTCAAATCATCGAAACAGAAACTCTGACTCATTTTGCTATTGAATTGATTGTATTATAAAAATATTGTTCGCACATGAAAATCAACTCTCACGTTCAGCATTCCAGCATCAAAACAGTACAGAATAGAATCTGTTCAGGGTACCACGAATCCAGCAAAGCAACTGGAGTTTGCCATCCCTACGCGGGAGAACCTCTGTACAGAACTTTGCAGCAACGTATCTCACACCAGAAAACACGGGTGAGTCAACAGTTGTAAACCCAGGCATCGATTTGCCTTCTTGAAGGTAAAGTTTTCGCCCTGCCTTTCAAGTCGGAGTTCTCGCCGAGTGAGCAGCCGGAATATCCGGAGTTGATTTGTCAGTGTAGACATATTGAGAAGCACGCTATAAGCCGAGTGGATGGCTTTTCTAACCTGGCATGTAAAGAATAGGACTTGAGCTTTATAGTTGCTCCAAGCGAAAAGAGGGAGTGAACGAAGATTTGCGAGTCTGAAATTAAATTTGTCGAGAGCGATTTACATTTACTGTTAGTCCCAACTCTCGTCAATCCAAGCTGGATCTCCTCTTCGCGACGATCTCTCGCGCTGAGGGATATGTTTGTTGGCCAAGGTTGGGGAGGTTGGGATGTTTTTAGACTTGGACTTTGTTGAAGATGACTTTTTGCCCGGCATTGAGCGTTGTCTGGAGCTGGCACTGGATATTCCCAGGGTTGCGCGAAATTCCTCATCGTCCTCGCTATCGTCTTCAAGACCAGCGAGGAGGTTAAGCCCTTTGTTAATTTGGTCGCTCTCAGGAACTTCAGTGCCTCTTTTGCTACGGCGTGGGTTTTGACTTGCATTGTTGCTTCCTTCAGACTCTTTACTCTCAAACTCCTCATCGCTAACGTAAGCTTCCATGGTAATAATATCCTCGGTCTTTTTCGAAGCCTTCTTCTTGGGAGGGATCTTAGGCTTTTCGTTTTGGCCCTTTGACCTTCTTGGGGCGTCTGCCTCCTTGGAGCTCGTCAGTAGTGAGCTTGGTTTGCTCGTTGCTTTGCTGGGCGCGACTTCTTTTTGAGCCTGATCATCGCCACTTTCCTCGACCTCCGTTCCTGGGCTCGGCTTCTCTTTTGCCGAGGACTTGGACAAAGACGATCGCTTAGAGGACTTTTTGGAAGACGACGTCGAAGGCGACGAGCCTGATGCGGGGGAAGACTTCTTCGACTTCTTCTTTGAGCGCTTGACCTTTGTCTCCCTTGTCGGGCTGGCGTCGAATAAAGGAGATTTTTCGGCCTGCATCTCGCTCCTTTGCACGCTCTGTTGCAGATCCAACTTTTGGAGAGTTTGCTCGATCCGCTCCATGATGTGATCTCGAGTGTCGACGGCGGTGAGCGGCTTTGCGATCTCTCTCAAGGTTTCTTTGCCGTTTCTTTCGGTCCATATCTCCATACGCCTACGTAGCTCGCGGACCCAAAGCTTTGCCTCGTCTCTTGAAGGCGTTCGGATGACCAGTCGCCTCGACCGAGCGTCAATTTCGATGCTGTACGTTCCGTACTCGTCCCTGTTAAAGCTATCCTCAAGGCGAGACTCGCTGTTGAGCACCCTGATGCGCAGCACTTGTTGAAAGTTGATAATACCGCTCGGAGCCTCTCCAGAGTAAGGATCAGCGCTCTTGAACCACTTGATGCGATCCTTCACAATGACAAAGTACCTTTTGCTCCATGCCTTTGTCAGGTGCCGCGACACCAAGCTCGTTTCATGCGAGCTTCGAAGCTTATAGAACCATCCCTTGACCTGATTGTTCGCCATGTTGTCTCTCGATCCTGGTGCGCTGCCTGAGTTACTCTCGCGCTTGCATCCCTTTGTGCTCCACCCTCCGGATCTCTGGCTCTGGCGCAGGCACTTGCGACGAGCGCGCCAACGCAAAGCTCGATCTGCCTGTTAGTGACAAAGCTTCCTGCCACCGCCCTGCCCTGATTCGGTCTTGCCGATGCTGCGGAAGGTTGCGTTTCGATCGATCGATCGACCGAGCAAGTAAGCGGCTCCGCTGTGGTTTGTTTTCTGTACACAATGCAAACTTTACATCCGCTACCCAATGCAATTGCAACGCCTCCCTAACGACAACTTTCAATTCATTATGAACATTGACTGTGAATGAAATGATGTGAGATGGAACGAGGGTTCACAGCAAGTACATAGGGCCGACTTTCCTAGCAGTGTACTTCACTATGTAAAAATTTTTTCGCCATAGGAGTTGAGCTCTTATACTTATCTATGTGATACCATAGCGTCTGAGTCTGAGATCGTGGTTGTCAACGGATCCGAACTCGTATATCTTCGAGTTGGACAAGTCCAAGTTCAAGTTGTTAGTACTGTCACCGGTAACTTGTGGAGTTTGGCAATTTCGACGGAGCTGGCAGCCATGTGCACGTGCGAAGGTCCGTTACCTGGCCAGCCACAGATAGTTAGAGTGATTGTGCTGAAGGTTTTGCCACCTGATAATGCATTCATTTGATTGAAAGAGTTGTACTAGTGGCTAGCTCTAGCAGATTCAGAATGTGACCCCAGAGCATATCTGAGAGCCATAGCTTTGCAGGTAATTCTGACTTGTGATGCTGAAGACTCTCGTGCATCGCAGTGCTTGATGCCGAGTTTGAAACGACACGCACACGAGTCACGAGTCATGGCCGGGTCTGTTGAGCTTCGGATGGAACATGTTTCTAAATATTCTAAATTGCCGATCTGGTAGTCAGGAGGGGAAGGAATTATGAAGTGGAAAGGAGTGAACATGCTTTACAATTAATCATTGAGCGTATGGCTGCTCTAGGTGTCGAAACACGCTGGACTGCTCCTCGTTTCCATTCTGTAGAGCAAACTAATGAACAAGACAACAATGGCCTGCAGAAAAACGATTAGAGCAACAAGTCTCAGAATGTGAGTTAGCCTTTGCTGAAAATCGATCAGCTTGTCGCTTTGAGAATCGCCGACGGTAGCATAGTCCTTTGCAGGTTGCGAATGCATACCTGGCGGTCTGTGGAAGTCACTATTGTTCACAGGCTCTTCCTCCTGTTTAGCGCCCAAGCGATGAGACATAAATTCTGTCAAGAAAGGAAACCATACAGACCGGTAGTAGGAAGTCATGTCTCGCACCGTCGCAACGGTGATCACTTGTTTGAAGATGTTGGTATCCACAAAAACCACATCTTGGGTCACCAGTAGACGCGTGGTGTTTTTAGAAATGGGTTCCAGCACAAATCTGGTTATGATTTTGAAGGTTTTGCCGTATGGGACGTTTGGGTTCATCGTTAGGAGGTCGACGTGGTAGCCACACGCAGGAACGGCCTGCTTGATGAAGATCTCTGTATAGGCAGTGCTGACGGGCCTTATGCCCTTGCGTGGGACTTTGTATTTGAGTTTCCTCGAAGCCCCCTCGCGCACGCCGGGCTCCCAGGGCTGTCGATCAAGCAGAACAGAGCCCTCGCTTTCGAACAGCCGATCCTGAAACATGTCCTCCGCAAAAATTGTATTGAACAGATCGTCGATAGGCGCGCCCATTATTTCATCCAAAAGAGTGTAGCGGTGCAAGCTTGGGACGACAAATACCGAAATACCGCTCTTCGACTTTATATATCTTTTGTCCCTGTCATTCGCTCCCAGATTTTTTACTTCGGTAGACACGAGCTTATTTGAGCCATCCTCGCCTGCTTTGCTTTGCAAGGATCTGACGATATACCCTATGTGCTCAGACTCTCGGATTGCACTGATTTTGGTCGACTCCTCCAACGCTTCCACGTATTGCGAAACAACGCTAGCACTCTCGCTGCGAGAGATCTCGAGCCGCAATCCTGCCACCCAGGCGTCCTTTTCTATTGCACTGCCCGCGTTGATGGTTCGTTTCGACGACTCGCCAGAGATGTGCAGATGAAAGTAACCCTCCTCGGTTTGCGAGAAATCGGTTTCGTCCACGAAACACTCCGAGTCCAAAGGGAGGATCACGTCGGACTGATGCTTTTGCTGTTGCTTTTCGACAGAGGAGGAGGCGTGAAGGAACTCTCGCTGAGATGGGTCCGATTCTGCGTGAACGAGGATGTAAGAAAACGGGGCCCATCCGAAAACGTGTCGCGGGGCATTTTGAGCGTCAAAATGCTTCTCTCCGTTCTTAGGCTGTCCGATCCCGGTCACGATACTTGCAAATCGGTTCGTCCAAGGCTTTCCGTTTTCTTTCAGTCCGACCCAACCTTCATACCGAATGCGAGAATTCGCGCCAGGTTCCTGATTCTCCACGCTCGACGAGGACGTCTCCGGCTGACACACCCGTACCTTCTCGCGAAACCATCTTCGCCGGCGGGCTATGTACTTTTGCTCGAATTCCACCCTAACTTTCCCGGAGGCAAGATCCTGGTCGATATCCCGTTGAGATGCCCCATAGATCCAACCCTGTGGGCTCAAATTCTTGTCCACCTCGAAAGGCTTGCTTACTCTCCAGCCGTCGAGTACCTCGCCGCTGAGCTCGCCCAGCGATTGTTTAGCAAAGGGGTTCCCAACACGATCGCAGAATCGCGATGGCATGGGCGACCACCTATTTTTTGATACCAAAGCCTGCATTTCCCAGACTTCGTCGGTTCTCTTGGAGTGGTATTGGTCACACAATAGCAGATTTCGCTTGGAAACTTGAAAGCGTTCGTCCTGCGAAAGGGCACGGCGGATTTTGGCGCCATCACTCTTCTGGCAGCCCATTTTGTTTTCACGCATGCTTGGTATTCGTGCCATGTGGCTTGAAGCAGTTGATCTGCTTGCCAGAAAACGTCGTTGAAGGCGCTGGATAGCGGCCAGACACCGCTTTGCCCGCAATTCGATCAGCTGCTCCTCGTACAGTCCCGCGCGATGGCGCAAAAGTGCAATCCACCGTGGAACAGCGTCGAATTCCTGCGCGTTCGCCATCGTTCGAAAGTATACCGTCTTCGAGCCGGAAGGAGACTGCGAGCCATGTACATCCTCTGCGCCCTTCTTTGAGATCTCCACTACAAAATTGTTCCCGTCCACGGCTCGCACGCTGCGCACCCACGATAGTTCTGCTCGCCAGTCCGATGGGCCCCTCGGATCCGAGGCCTTTCTCGCTTGGAGCATGCCATTCTCGACCGACACCATGGAATGCCGCCAGAGATCCTTTTCATCAGATATCCCCAGCGACCGTGCCAGCTTCTTCCCAAAGTTCATCTTCTTCACGCTCAGCCAACCCCCGGCGGCATCTCTTGACCTGTCCTTCTGATCGGACTTTTCATTTCCAGCTTTGCCAAAGTCGCCCACTACTTTTCCACTATTGCTGACATTCTCGCGCCGGCGCGTTGCACTCTCAGGACTGGCCGGCGGTGACGTTAGCGCCAGGCCAAACGCCACTCCGCGCACGTGCAGCCCGAGCGCTTGCGTCAGCAAGTTGTCAGCGCGAGCGTCCCAGACCGACATGCCCTCTCTCGCGGGCATGTATGTATGTGCGCCGCCAATCTCGCACGAGGCTCAAGGCTCAAAAGGCTCAAGGCTTGGAGATCGAGAATCGCACGGAGATGTCCTTGCCGACTCGCTCAATGAATAAAAGTGCCAAGAGATGGTTCGCAGCTAGGAATGGCAACTTGTTGCAACACTCTTCTGTCGATGGAAGATGGAAGATGGAAGATGGAAGATGGAAGATGGAAGATGATCTAAACTCCTGTCTCTGTCACACGAGGAAAAGTTGCGTACTAGTTACACGCACAGTCAGTACCGGTACGTTATTGGCACGCAAGTGCTACTCTACCTTTAGAGTAGCAAGCAAGCAAGCAAGCAAGCAAGAGCTCTCAAGGCTTGTATCGCTTGCACCGGTACTGCAACAACTGTAACAACTGCAACTCAAAACCCAAACCCAAAACGCAAAACGCAAAACCCAAGGCCCAAAATGCGCGGTTCTCCTGGCGCTTGCAGTCCTATTCACTCAAGTTGAACGTGGGTCTCTTCAGTCTCTTCCGCTTCAAAGATTCTTATCTGTTGGACTGTGAACTTGTGAAAAAGTGAAAGGGGTCTCTTTGATTGTTCGGTCGATCCATCAACGGCGGGCATCGTGGACATCGGGCTTGACGACAAAACATGTAATTTTGACTGACTTATAGTCATTGTCTTGCAAACCCCCCCCCAGAAAACAAGGCCCAAAATGCGCGGTGCTCCTGGCGCTTGCAGTCCTATTCACTCAAGTTGAACGTGGGTCTCTTCCACTTCAAAGTTTCTTATTTGTTGGAATGTGAACTTGTGAAAGGCGTCTCTTTGTTTGTTCGATCCATGCATCAACGACGGACATCGTGGACGTCGGACTTGACGACAAAACATGTAATTTTGACTGATAACTTTGTCTAGCAATTGTGACACTCTTCGCGGTAAAAAAAACAAGGCCGATACTTGGGCACTGATCGGCACGCTAAAGTTCTGACACTAACTTATACGCCGAGCTCCAGGCGGAGGTCTGCGCAAACATGTTCACGGCGAATAAAAGCCAGTGAACTTTCGAAAAAAATTCAAACCATAATTAATTTTCTTTGTTCTTGCGCGTTTTCTCGTGCATATGCCTTCTACCTGCAGTAGCAGCACGGACCGGAACCGCATCCATTAACGTAGCACGCGAGCGTCTCGTTCTTCTCATCGACTTTCATCACCAGTGTGTCACCCTTAGCGTTGATGTAATGCGCGTTGCCCATTCTGTTCAACAAGATGCAGCAACCAAAAGGGATTGTACCGATACCGGGCCACAGGCACCCATCGCACTCTAGATTGTACACGCACGCGATCGGAAATTTGCACGGCTTCATGCAATGCACTACATAGCACCCGCTTTTGGCAGCCCTCCTGTCCTCCGGGAGCCCGCGGCAATAGGCCAGCGCTTCGCCCTGCGGCAGTTTGCCCATCTCTCTCACCATCGACTCAACCTGGGGCGGCTGCATGCGAGCCTCGCTTTCGATGGCACCTCCAAACATTTTGTTAGTTCGGGACTGCACAAGTGAGTCACTTGAGCTTCTGCAGCAAATGAAAGCTGCCCGCTTCACGAGCAGCGAGCTGCTTTGCGTCTGCGGGAAACGAGTACACGCTTCAGTTCTCAAAGCTGGATCAATGCCCAGCGTGGCGAGGATGAGCGAATGTGACTGCGTGTTCACGTTTCCATTCTTCAAACTGGCTGTATTTCCAGTTTCCACATGTTCCCACCGTGACATCTTTCCACTCAACGGACTGCACCCATCCCTTTGAACTTTTTGCGATTGAATAGTTGGTTTTATCGATTTTTACTGTACTGCAAGAAGGGCATACGTCCAAGTTGCTTTCGTTTTACGTTGTTCTTCCTCCCGCAAACGTAGCGCATCAGCTAAGCGAGCTCTGAGTCCAACTTGAACATCATGCTAAAGCCACATCTTCTTTGCCGATTTTCCGCAGTTTCCGCAGTTTCCGCAGTTTCCGCAGTTTCCGCAGTTTCCGCAATTTACACAGTTTGCACAGTTTGCACCCAAACCCCCAAAATGTGCGACGAGTAATAGGTTTTAATAATTCTCCCTAAGTGAGAACGTCAGCAAATGATGTCATCTCTTTTCGTTTCGCCAAAAAAAAGAACAAAAGAATGGACTCGTCCAAGGCTAGGAGCTCCTAGGCCCAGTAGGTGTTTTCCGGAATGATCGCTTTGTTCTTTTTGGAGAGAAAAAGCCTCCTTACATTTGTATTTGAATGATCGCTTTGTTCTTTTTGACCAGAGAAGTAATTTAGAAAACATACAAGTTCTCCTGCTGTAAAGATTGCAAAATTAAAAAAATTTGAGCTACTAATCGAAGGCGAAGGTGTGCATGCGTATCGCACTGTGCGATGCGAACACAAGATCGAATGGCTCTTGGCGCAGCTGAAAGGACACCGAAGCAAAATAGATAAAGAAAGAGACTCTTCCGCTGTACTAGCTTTTTTGTTTTAATACATACCATCTTTGACACTTTCGCTTGAAAAATCTTAAAGTTTGGCGTTTTGAAGCCACCAGGGGAGAAATAGGCTCTTGCGTACAGAACACATGGGTAAGGAAAATCGCGTCAAAGTTCTGGCGAGAGGTTTGGGGAGAACAGAATTCGGTTTGCATTGGTAAGGTGCGTTCCCAAAGGAGATTGTAGCACACTCCTGCTCTGTTCGTTTCCACTCAAAATCTCAACATCTCNGTTTGTTGGAATGTGAACTTGTGAAAGGCGTCTCTTTGTTTGTTCGATCCATGCATCAACGACGGACATCGTGGACGTCGGACTTGACGACAAAACATGTAATTTTGACTGATAACTTTGTCTAGCAATTGTGACACTCTTCGCGGTAAAAAAAACAAGGCCGATACTTGGGCACTGATCGGCACGCTAAAGTTCTGACACTAACTTATACGCCGAGCTCCAGGCGGAGGTCTGCGCAAACATGTTCACGGCGAATAAAAGCCAGTGAACTTTCGAAAAAAATTCAAACCATAATTAATTTTCTTTGTTCTTGCGCGTTTTCTCGTGCATATGCCTTCTACCTGCAGTAGCAGCACGGACCGGAACCGCATCCATTAACGTAGCACGCGAGCGTCTCGTTCTTCTCATCGACTTTCATCACCAGTGTGTCACCCTTAGCGTTGATGTAATGCGCGTTGCCCATTCTGTTCAACAAGATGCAGCAACCAAAAGGGATTGTACCGATACCGGGCCACAGGCACCCATCGCACTCTAGATTGTACACGCACGCGATCGGAAATTTGCACGGCTTCATGCAATGCACTACATAGCACCCGCTTTTGGCAGCCCTCCTGTCCTCCGGGAGCCCGCGGCAATAGGCCAGCGCTTCGCCCTGCGGCAGTTTGCCCATCTCTCTCACCATCGACTCAACCTGGGGCGGCTGCATGCGAGCCTCGCTTTCGATGGCACCTCCAAACATTTTGTTAGTTCGCGGACTGCACAAGTGAGTCACTTGAGCTTCTGCAGCAAATGAAAGCTGCCCGCTTCACGAGCAGCGAGCTGCTTTGCGTCTGCGGGAAACGAGTACACGCTTCAGTTCTCAAAGCTGGATCAATGCCCAGCGTGGCGAGGATGAGCGAATGCGACTGCGTGTTCACGTTTCCATTGAAACTGGCTGTATTTCCAGTTTCCACATGTTCCCACCGTGACATCTTTCCACTCAACGGACTGCACCCATCCCTTTGAACTTTTTGCGATTGAATAGTTGGTTTTACTGACTGTGAATTCTAAATTCTGATTTTTACTGTACTGCAAGAAGGGCATACGTCCAAGTTGCTTTCGTTTTACGTTGTTCTTCCTCCCGCAAACGTAGCGCATCAGCTAAGCGAGCTCTGAGTCCAACTTGAACATCATGCTAAAGCCACATCTTCTTTGCCGATTTTCCGCAGTTTCCGCAGTTTCTGCAGTTTCCGCAATTTACACAGTTTGCACCCAACCGTACCCAACCCCCAAAATGTGCGACGAGTAATAGGTTTTAATAATTCTCCCTAAGTGAGAACGTCAGCAAATGATGTCATCTCTTTTCGCTCCCCATAGTTTCGCTATGTTTCGCCAAAAAAGAAGAACAAAAGAATGGACTCGTCCAAGGCTAGGAACTCCTATGCCCAGTAGGTGTTTTCCGGAATGATCGCTTTGTTCTTTTTGGAGAGAAAAAGCCTCCTTACATTTGTATTTGAATGATCGCTTTGTTCTTTTTGACCAGTGAAGTAATTTAGAAAACATACAAGTTCTCCTGCTGTAAAGATTGCAAAAATAAAAAAATTCGAGCTACTAATCGAAGGCGAAGGTGTGCATGCGTATCGCACTGTGCGATGCGAACACAAGATCGAATGGCTCTTGGCGCAGCTGAAAGGACACCGAAGCAAAATAGATAAAGAAAGAGACTCTTCCGCTGTACTAGCTTTTTTGTTTTAATACATACCATCTTTGACACTTTCGCTTGAAAAATCTTAAAGTTTGGCGTTTTGAAGCCACCAGGGGAGAAATAGGCTCTTGCGTACAGAACACATGGGTAAGGAAAATCGCGTCAAAGTTCTGGCGAGAGGTTTGGGGAGAACAGAATTCGGTTTGCATTGGTAAGGTGCGTTCCCAAAGGAGATTGTAGCACACTCCTGCTCTGCTCATTTCCACTCAAAATCTCAACATCTCAACATCAGGATTTGCTTGTCCACTCCCGCGCAGGTCATGGCATAAGCTGAGGTAAAATGCAATGATTCACTTCACCGTCCCACGACTCGCAGGGGCCAAACAGCGTCTGACTCCGTTTGAGCAATTATGCGGTGTCCATCGCAGTAGCTTCATCTGTTGTTTTGTCGGCGAGCACCTCTCTGAGAAACCTTTTTGCCACAACTAGTTTATCCGCTGCAATCTGCGCGTCCTTGTGCTTGCCGTACGAGCTTCTCTCGAATGGAATGTACTTTTCCAACCTGGGAATCTCAACTGCCACGCGGTCGTGCACTTCATTCAGGCTCTCCAGTATCTTGGCAGAATGCTGGCCCAGCAGTTCAGTGTCCACGCGCTCGCCCTTGCCGAGACCTTGTAAATGCTCCACTGTATTTTGAGTGAGCTCCACTACTTTGAGCACCAACTCTTCTGCCGCGTCCAAATTTTCCAGCGTGCTCTGCGTCATGATTGCTGTTGTTGTTCCGTACACGTGTTCTAAACTTTAAATAAACACACCTTCTCCGTCGATCCCTTTCTTGAGAACGCTTGAAATTTCTGCTACGTGCTTACCGTCAATGTATCCAATGTATATCCAATGTATCAAATATATTGTCGAATCAGTATCGCTCTTCGTTCTCACGTTTTACCTTTGTTCCAAAAGACTTTTGTTTCGCTTCGATCTCTCTGCTCACTCAGCGATCAGAGTGAGATTAGGTCGAGCGATGTTACCGGAATAGGCTCCAACAACAGGTAGGTACTCGGGGACCGATACTACTACCTCGATTTAGAGTTATACTCTAACTGAGAGTGGTTTCTTATCGTACCCGCACCTGTCACACGTGGTACTCGCTGTGAAACATTGTGAAACCTAACCTTTGCCACTCCTAGGTTTAATCATATTACAGTCCTATGGATTTCAGCAATACCAGACTACATCAAAATAGTATTGAACAACGAGGAAATGACAATATGCTTATGATTGAAAGCCACATTAATGCTATCCTATAAATCAAATCCTATGAAATATATGTCTAGAAGCGTTCCGCAGTTGTATACCTAGCAATGCTAAGGTAATGCTACTAAACTGGTAAGGATTTCTACTCGTAGCTAGAGACCGTGCGCGTACGTACACACGAGTACACCGCATAATTGGAGATTCACAGAGAGTAGCATATGATAGCATGTGATAGTAAATGATACATACGCAGGCTTGGACGGTTACATTCGGATAGGAGAAGACACTGAGAGCATCAGTCTCAAAGTGAAGATTGGTTATCGTTAGCACGTGGACGACTGGACAGACTTTGGAGCAGGTGACAGTGAAGATAGAAATTTGAAATCTGACATTTGAAATTTGACATCTGACATCTGAAATCTGAAAGAATTGGTTGAATTTGATTGATTCTGCGATTGATTGGCACACGGATTGCTTTGTTGAATGACCGCTTCCTCTGTCTCAAGTTTGAAGTTTGAAGTTTGAAGGCTGACTGCGAAGAGTACGAGGAGAGCAAGAAGAGTGAATGTTACCACGCAACTCGCAGCTGCGGACAGCTCTTGCCTGCTTTGTCATCTTTGCTCTGTTGTTTTGGGTGAAAGAACGGATTCTTGGTGATGATGCGAACGTCGCTTTAGAGCCTTTGGGCAGCAGCGAAGCTGTCATACTTCGAGAAACAGTCCACGACTCGGACAATCATGCGCCTCAGAGAGAGTATAGTGTGAACCCGTCTGATGCGGGATTGGAGTTGTTCGCACCTGGTAGTCTTGCGAATACGAGCAGACTGGAGGTGCTAAAAAGATGCAGCAAGGGGCATGCCAAGTTTTCGGTCTATTATAATTTTTGCGCATATTCGGTACGTTGAAAAGTTGCCGTCTAGCTTTCGCCCTGGATGTGTGACTGACTTTTTGTTTGCTCGAGTACGTCTGCAGCCAGACTTCAAGGTTCTATTGTATGTAATCCCAAAAGCTGGAAGCTCCACTCTAAGGCACGCCATGAAGGACCCGGGCTCATTTCAAGCAAAAGAGCTTCCGCCGTTTGAGTGTTTGCGTATGTGGAACGATGAAACTGCGCACTACATCAAAGGAACATTGGTGAGAGAGCCTCTTGCAAGATTCTTTTCGGGATACGACGAAATGATGAGCCGGCTCATGATGGAAGCGAACAGACAACCGCTAGCGAAATATGCCCGTTTCTTTCAAGTACGTGTACCATCGTGACGTTCTCGTGTTTCACTTACTTTTTGCCCTGCTAACATGAACATGAGTGTAGCCCTTTCAAAACGCAACATCTCGGGACTATAAAGCTCTTTTCGGCGACACGGAAGGGGTCGCCAAACTTACAGCTGCATTCGAAACTTTCGTAGAAGACTTTGACGGCAAATCTCTAGTTGACATCCACTTGCACCCGCAAACCAATCAGCTTTGGAATATTTACACGGACAAAGTCTTCGATTTAGATGTACTCCTTGAGTTGAGCGACTTTGACGAAGCAATTGACGCACTCGCAAATCGAGTTGGCGCTGCGCCACCACGTAAAAAGGTGGGAAGGTCAGCGCCAAGAAGATTTAACGTGTCCGCATTATCGTCAGCTACTGTCCAGAAGATTTGTGTTCTGTTAGCGAGAGATTTTTGCTGCCTAAACTACCCGCTCCCGGAGCCTTGCACCAGAGAAAATCTTGCACAGGGAAGCAGGGTGATGTGTCAAATTTTGCCGAACAAGACAAGGGTGGGGGAGCCTGACATAGACTTTATTCTGTTATGATTTTCGTATCTAAACTTGAATTGTGAACAAACTTATCATGCTGTGTAATGTATAGTGTTGGCAGCTCTTGCCACCAGCAAGACACAAGACCTTGATGTTAATTTAATTTTATTTTTTGAACGCAAGAAAAGGAGTTGATTAGGACCATTTACTTGGTCGGGAGAACCTCACGCTTCACCCCGATAAGGAGGTCGCGAGAGATTGCCGTCAAAAGCTGTTCGTCAGAGAACTCCTCGTAGTTGTCTGGCGGATGAGGCACCACCATGTACCTGCAATCTGCGGTGCTGTCATGGACTCTCAGCTGCACCTCGTCTGGAACCACGGTGCCAAACTCGGCCAAAACCTTTCTTGGCTCACGTACAACCCGCGAGCGATAGGAGCGTGACTTGTACCACGCTGGAGACGGCCCTAAGAGCCCCGTCGGGTAGCAACTGCAAAGGGTGCACACGATTACGTTGTGCACATCTTTGGAATTGAATACGGTGACCAGCTTTGTTGCTGCGTGCGGATTGCTTCCCTCCATACCATTGTCTTTAAGTGCTGAATTTGCGTCCTTTTCGAGAGCAGCACGGAAGCTTGCATCTTTCCAAGCCTTGAGCACAATTTTCGCACCGTTTGACACCGAGCCCTTGGACTCTGCGGCCTCTACAGCTCCACGAAGTTCCTCGCTTGTCATTGCGCCTTTCGCGATCAAGGCTTCAATGAGGCCGGTAGCAAATTGTTCGTCAAAAGACTCCGGTCCTTGGGCGTCGATCGCGTTTTGCTCCACTTTGACTCGCTCTTCATGGCTGTGTTCCTCCCCATCATCGTGATGGTGGTGGGCATGGTCGCCATGACTGTGACCATGGCCGTGATCGTGGTCATGGTCACCGTGCGAGTGGTGCGGCGGCGAGATCGACCGCTGGCGGCTTCGTTGCTCTTCCAACTCGCTCTCTGTAGCCGCGCGAAGCCATGGCTGATAGATTTCGATGTCCACAGTGTCGTTGGCGCTCCCATCGTACAGCTCCCAAATGTCTTGCTGAAAGAAGCGCACCCGGTACAGAGGCTGGGTTTTGCTTTCTTCGTGAAAAGCAAGCTGCTCAGGCTGCTTGAAGTCGCCTACGTATCGCTCGATACGTCCCACAACATCAAAAATATAACCTGGGGTGCGCAGGTGTGGCTTGCGAAAGCAAGTCTTAAATTTTTCAGAACGTACACGTACGAGGTCGTTGACTTCGAAGCGCTTTTGATTGTCCTCGGTAGCTTCGTCACGCGGCAAGATGTACTTGTTGACGTCCTCGCTCGTGAGCACCCCACGCTCAAGCATGATCTGCATGATTGACCGCGCCCATTTTCCATAGTACGTTGAGTTCAAGTACACTGGCCGAGGTAAGTTCTCCACTCCCCTCCGCATCTCGTCCACACTCAGCAGCTTCTTGATGGCCAGGACTGCCAGAAGCGAGTGAATTTGCTTCTCCCAGAACACCATCGGCGAGTCCACGCACCTTTCTGCATCGAGCGCCGCGTAGAAGCTCGTATCGCCTCCCACATCATGCGTTCCGAGAGCGCCAACGTCTCCGCGAGTCGCCATCTTATATCCTATAGCCTCCAAGCGAGTCTCCCAACCACACGAGATGGCTTTCTTACCGTTGCTTTCTTGGTCTGCCAGTGCTCGTCTCGATTCACTGTGCGAGAGAGTTGGCTCTCCACGTCCAACTCCTTTCACGAACAGAAACGCCACCGAGTATTGAGTACTCACAGTACTCACTGTTCCAATGTGGCGTTGCGTTGTGCTCTGAGTACTGACTGGCTCTGAGTACCTTTACGAGTACTGAGTATTGTGAGTACAGAGTACACAAGTCTCTCACTATTTCCCAACGTGTCCTCTCTCGTCTCTCTTTCACTTTCCACTTTTCACTTTCACTTTCACTTCTCTCATCTTCTCTTGCTTGTCTCATTCTTCCCATCGCATCCGTCGTGCCGTACTTCTATATTTATACGTAGAATAGTCGTAGTGCGCACACACCAGCGAGAAAGAAGATCAGAGTTGACATGTGAGATCTTTTTGTCGTGTGAGATGGAGTTTAGCTTTAGTGATGTTCCTGATTGGCTGCGAAATAGATTGTTGGAGAAAGACCTGAACTAATGGGATCTGGTGGGTGGGAAAAGAAAGGGTTGTGTGGCAGGCTGTAACTATTTGGTACCGGTACGATGAAATTTACAAAAGGATTCTGAATTCTGAATTCTGAATTCTGGATTTTCATTGACTTTAGTTTAAATTGTGAGTGACCTTTACTTGTACAAGTCTGAGGCAATGAAACAATCAATCAAGGACTTGCTTTTTACTTGCTTCTTCCAAAAGCCATTCTTTCTTGTTTGTTTGTTTGGTTGGTTCTTTCTTTCGACTCTTCGACAAGCCCCTCTCGATTGTAAAGTAATTGACTGTTATCTAAAATCGATCAAGCAACTGCAAAATCATTCAACTGAACAGTGAGAACACGAAAAAAGCAAAATAAGACAAGTCCAATGACTGACTGCTGTTTTGTCCATTTGAATTCTGAAATGTCAACAAAAGCGGACTGGGAAACAGAACAGGGGGGAGATGGGGAGAGAGCATTCTCAAATGAAAGCGTCTCTCTGTCTTCCCTCATTCTCCAAACATATTTTTCTTTTCCCCAAAGCTCGGTATCTTTCCGCCGCCCCTCCGCACTGCATGTGAGCGAGATTGCCCAACGCACGATGGCGTCCATGGTGGACAGCATTGCGGTGCGCCAAGGATCGCCAAGTGAAGAAAGCAAGATAGCCGCTTCGCCCCACTTTTACTACACGCTTTTCAACATGATCAAAATACACGAGTGCGGCGCTGAATATATATATCGCGCACGGGGTACACTGAGGACTGAGGACGGAGAATTGCGTGGAGCTGGCGAGGCGATGGCGAGCGGATGATCCAGGGAGCGCGGTGTTGGCGTCGGGGTAGTTTGTTTGAGTGTAGTATTTGTCATTATTTGTCGGTCACAATTTGGCGTATGCCGAACTGGAATGAAAGTGTGCTTTTGACGATCAATCTAATCGACCTAATCGACCTGTGGACGAAAAACATGTATCTAAGCTCGGAATCTCCAACCTCAAGTCTGTCTTTGTCGCGGTACTGAGTACTGTGTTGATTAGCTGTGGACAGGAAGCGAAGGCGAATGAACAGAATTGATAGACTCTCGGATTGTATGAACAACAGGGTCTCATGTGCTCGCAGGCACGTCTTCGCAGTTGGAAACACTCGTTGGGGAGTAACTTTAAAATTCCTCTAGATACGAGAGGAGCGCAGTCGGAGCAAAAGGGCTTCAGGTGGTGTTGAATGATTGATTGCGTGCGAATACTAGGCTCGTAATTATGGACAGATTAGTGCATGGCGAGCGCAAGGGATGCGTGCGAACGCTGTCGCAGCATTTGCGCATGTGTTTTCACACGGCCGATAGTGGATTTAATTCCATCGCGGTCAAAGATTGAAGGATGCCAAATGAAGACGCGAAGAAAGAGAGCAAGTTTTTGAGGGAACCCAACCCTCTCTTCTTCCTCGTCATCGTCGTCGTCTTCTCCCTCGGCCTGCTCCTTGTTCTGCGTCTCCAATGTGCCCCCATCAGGTAGAAGGCTCTTGGTGGACTGCCGGTGCAGAGAAAACTCTTTCCCCAGCGAACGCACAAGCTTTGTCAGGGCTGTGGCATCGCATAAGAATGCCATTCGCGCGGTCGCTTCCAAAAACTCTACAAAAGAGATGGACAGGTGGTCGTCCGAATTCATCTCATCGATTGCATGAATCATGGAGAGACGGTACGTCAGCTTTGCGTCTCTCTCGCTGCACATAGCTTCCGTGAACACCCCAGATACAGAAAGTAGGTTCTTCCAGCCAATTACAGTGAGGCGCTTTTTCTTTCGGTTCATTTTCGCGTCCGCGCAGCGATTGAAGAGGAGTTCAAGAATAGGCAGATACTTTTCGAAAATTCTGCTCGTCTGCTCTGTCCACAAGAATCTTTCCCGAAACACCTGTGGGTTTTCGATTTCTAGATGGGGGATGAAGTGCTGGTCAATCAGCTTCCGAAGAGCCTCCGCTGGCGTGGTGACCTTTTTGGGCACCATGAACTTTTGCATTGCGACGCGAACAACGATTTCCATAAACTCGAAGCGACACAAGTCGCGATCTGGATTGAGCTTCTTCCCCTCGGAAGACACCGCTTTTGATGTTTGCGCATCATTCACGTTGGTTATTACAAAGATGTTGTCCAGCTCGGCTATTGAGCATTCGTGATCAGGAATATTACATTGCTGGCAAAGATCGGTGAATGCATTCCAGGAGACGGAGCTGACGGATTGACCAGAGGAGTTGGCGCAAAACATAGTATACACTGCACGGAGTAGATTGTAATTCTCCTGCAGCATAGAAAGGACTTCCAAGCGCTCCTGTTCGTCAGTAATAAACTTGCGATACTTGCCGTACTTGCAGTCTGCCTGGTACGAACGCACAACGAAATCTGTCGTCTCGACCGGGTATTCCTTGAACACGCCATGTGCCTTTTCCCAAGCGAGATTCTGCTGAAGCGCAATCCCTGCGCCAGTGTTTGAGACGGCCGACGGCAATGGGGCATTTCGAGGGATCGCTCGCATGTCGCAGGGAAGTAACTCCTCCTCCCTCGGCATCACCCGAATAGCATGAACTCTGAGCCTGCCGGCGGAGCCACCTGAAGCTTGGTTCTCTGGTGGCGCGTCACGGCCTTTCCAAAGAAATGGTGGTCGGCGACTGGAGGTCGTTTGGCCCCTTCTACGCTTGGCAAAGTCTCTAAAGCTTTTGTGGGCATCTTCGGACGCCAGCAAAGTGTGCTGGTTGGGTGAAAGCGTGTTGATGGAATTGTTGATCGTGAAAAAGAATTCGCAAGGTCCAGGTGGGAGCATGACATACGTTTGATACCGAAAGTCGCCTTTGACGTAAGCAAGCTGGTGGGGCCGGGTGAACCCATCCGTGCTCAAATACACGCACACATCCAAAGGCGGTGGCATCTTCGCTTTCGTGGCCACGGAGACTCGCTTGACCTTCTCCTTCATTGGATTGCTATTAAGCTTGGACTTGGCCACTTCCTTGTCAGCATCTCTCTGCATCTCCATCTGAAGCCGTTCAACCACAGCTTGTTCTGCGGACGCGTAGTCCAGAAACTCAATCCTAACCTCCTGCCATTTTCCACAGATCCAGCACGCATGTGTGTCAGGGTCATCGAGGCGCGAAAGTCTGGTCATTTTGGGGGATTTGCTCTGTGACCCTGGTGCGTTATCGTCTTGCCATGATGTGAATGGCTCGTACACAGTCGCCCTGGCAGTCGCAACTGAGAGGCGAGACTCGTTGGATGCCCTTGGTTCGATTGCATCGTCGAGTTGTTCTTCATCAAGAGATGGCAAGTTGTCAGATTCATCCGTCGCGCCGTTTTTCCTCGCTTTGGCAAGAGAGGAGATCGCAATCACCGCTGAGCGGAAGGTTTTGAAGCGGCGCGATGAAGACAGAGCTGGCACCGCCTGTTCGCCAGGTGTGTTTTCTGTGTCCTTGGAAGGATTCTCCAGCATTGCTTTGAGTTTGAGCGCAGGAGTAGTAGCAGTAGCAGGAGCAGGAGCAGGTCCAGTCAGGGCGACTTTTGGCGTGTTGCCCACGCGACTATTTCCATGGGGTGTCGCAGAAGAGGCGATCCTTGCCGGGCTTTCCGTTTCAACTTGCGGGCGACTTGGGTCGCAAATAGAGCCCGCAATGTTTCCGGCTCCACCATGGCTTGCGAGAGAGCTCTGCCATCGATTCTTTCGCTGGGACAAATATCCCGCAGAAGTGACCCGATGCGCGTTCCCAGCCATATGAAGGCCAAACAAAGTTCGATTCGAGTTAAGACCAGCGGATAAAACCTTGCACTGCTCGGGGTCCATGTGATTGAAGGAAAGGTCCAAATGAGCCAAAGCCCTGTTACGGGCCAGCGCTGTTGCGAGGGCGTCAACAACAGTGCCAAACATGTTCCACCGCAAGTCAACGATTTCGAGAGTGGAATTTTTTTGCAGGCCGACGCAGATGGCTCGTGCTCCTTGTTGCGACAGATTGTTCCAGGCTAGATTGAGGGACTTTAGAGACGTGTTTCGTTCCATCATTGCTCCGACGCTCGAAGCTGAAGAGTGGCTAAGCCCCGTATCAGCGAGCGACAGTGACTTGAGGCAACAAGAGTTCTTCTTGAGCGCGGCGCAAATGACGTGCAGGTCTTCCTGCTTGATCACGATAGAGCTTAAATTCAGCGCTCGCAAGGACCGTGACTGGGTGAGAATTTGGGCGAGGGCAGCGGCTCCATCAGCCGATATCTTGTTGTGACTTATGTCAAGGCTTCGTAGCCTCGGAAACGACGCCCCGGCGAGGAAGCTTACAACTCCAGCGTCGGTCAAGCGGTTGTTGCTCAGGTTGATGTCTTTTATCCTTTTCATGGTCTGCACAGCCTGATGCAGAGGTGCCATGTAGCGATCCCCAATTCCCAAATTTGAGAGGTCAAGAGAGGAAGTAAGAGTTGAGCTTCCAGCCAATCGGAGGGGTTCAGGCACAATCATTGCGCCTAGGCATTGTTTCAAATACTGAATTTGGGGAGACTCGCTTCGCTTGGCATTCACAAAGTCATGTAAGCTCTGGTAGAGTTGGAAAAGCTTTTGCTTTGCTTCAATTCGGTCATGGTTGGCGAGCCATGGCTCCGCCTCAGCTTGCGGTAGAGATTCGTCTAGCTTTTCAGCGCCAAAGAAGTCTTCAGCCTTGACCATCGGAGCGAGGAGCGGCCGGGTGCGCTGGTGCTCTTGGAGCTGTGTGATTAATTCTGCAAGCTCTGGCCAAATAGTTGCATTGTTGCGATCTGCAAGTGAATAAATGAATGCCGGGTTATCCAATTGGGCAATAAGAGTGTTGAGTTTGGACTCTGTGCTGTCGAGGCCGGACTGGGGCTGTCGCCTTTTTCTCCCAGAGGACTGGCGATCGGGGCAAGCTGTCAGATCATCCAGAGGCGCCAAGGTAGGGCTTTTGGACCCAGCCTCGCGTCGTTTGCGATTGTTGCGCTTCATTGAGGCCTTGACGGAGAAGTATGTCTCATAGTTTCCGCTCTTTAGCGCGAGATCTGCGACCTTTTTCTTGCTGATTCCTCTTGAAGTGACTCTTTCCTCTTGCTGTTTCGAATCGTCGCCAGGGCCATTCTCCCCACCCTCAACATCTCCTTGGCGAATGACATTCTTCTCCAGATCTGCAAACTTCGTCTCCAGTTGATACTTCCACGAGCTGATGAACCTCTCCCGAGGGATCATCCTCAGTGCAGGCGTTTGCAAACACCTTCGGGCTTCCTCCGCCAACTGAGGCTAAGTTGCAAAGCAGCGAGCAAGCGTCGCACGCATCCGGCGCCGGTTTCCAGTGCTCTTCTCAAACGCACACAGTCTCAATGCAATGTGTTCTCTTTCTTGTGTCCTCTCTCAATCTATCTCGCGCACACGTGCTCTTCTTGCGAGTCAAAAGTCGCCTAAAGTGCGATCAGACGTACCTGCCGCTACTGTTTACTATAGGAATGTCTCCGTACCGCTACGAGTCGTCGCACTTTTTCGGAATTCGTTAGTTCGGATGGCAAATTAACTTTACTTAGCAAACTGGTCAGCGTCAAGCAAACGCCTCGAGCGGAATAGCTACTATGATAGAACAGAGTGCCGAGTACGCACGATGTTTCAATCGAAGCGAATCGAATTGAAACCCTTTCCGCACTTTCCGCACTTTTCGCACTTTCCGCGGCGCGAACTTGGAAGCGTAAGCAAGCGTTCCTGGTCACAACGACTTTGTTCGGTTTGATCACGAACAGAGAACACCTATATTGTTCGTTTATATTTAGCCACGCAAAACATTACGCAAACATTACATATCCCGCCATAGAGTGAGGTACTAGTCGAACAAAAAAAATGAAAAGTAAAGTTTGTTGATGTTTGTTGACTGTGAATGAATGAATTTTGGTTTTGGAAAATTTTTACACAGGTACATACAAAATGGGGAGGGAGCGATGTCGTCGCCTCACGATAGACTCGGGTCTCCATGAATCAGCATCTTGCACCAAGGATGGAAAATAGGTGAAACAAGAAAAACGATAAATACAGACTCTAAGCGAGATATAAAAAGGGGGGAAACTGGGGGACGGGACATGTATAGACATGTAAAAAGACGTTGACTACTCGACTTTCTTCATCAAACCCTCGATGTAAGCAGCGTTGACCTCGACCTTGTCCGACTTGATCTTCTCCGCGCGTGGACAAGGCATCTTGTGGCACGAGAGGACGTGTCGGCGGAGCTCCGAATGGCAGGCGAAGGACTTTGCGCACTCCTGAACTGGGCAAGGGAATGGCCGGATGTTGCTGTGCATGCGAATGATGTGCATCCTGAGGTCCGACTGGCGAACGAAGGAGCGCGTGCAGCCGTCAGCCAGGCACTTCCAGTTCTTCGCCATCAAGTGGACATTACGAACATGGAGGCGCAGGCCTTCTCCGGTAGCGTACTGCTTCTTGCAATCTGGAAAGTTGCACTTGAAGAGGTTTGGGCCGATCATATGGGTTTCGCGGTGCAGCTGAAGTGCTTCGCTGTTTTCGATTTTCTCCAGGCAAAACTCGCAGTGCTTGACCTTTCCACTGCGCTTGCAAGATGAATCGTAAGCGGACTTGTTTTTGACAATGTGCACAGGGGCAGCTGCGGTGTGCTTGGCGCTGCAAGACATGACAGGTGCAGACGCCGAGAGGTCATCCATACATTTAGGCCTGTTGTTGCGCATAAAGTGAGCTCCAGACCCACTGGGGCTCGCCTTGCGCTTCTTGTTTGTTGGCGATTGTTTGGTGAAGCGGTTGACAGCTTGTGGCTTGAAGCTGACAGGTGGGGCGCAGACGGCCTGGGTAACCTTTGGAGTGGCCATGCCACTCGGAAGAACCGCAGCAGGTGGCGATGATGGGATGCGCACGGGCGCAAGAAGTTCGCGAGGGTTCGCGCCCATCAGTGGCTCCGACTCTTTCGTATCCAACACGACTGAGTCGAGAGGCTCCACAGCCCAGGTGTCGAGCATCGTTTTAGGGGTAGGGTCGATCTGTCCGAGATCGATCATAGGGACGTCCGCGTCGAATGCGCCGAGAGAAAGGCTGGTGTTCAAGGACGGCGCGCCGAGGAGCAGCTTGGACTCTTGGAGGAGGCCTCCTGAAAAGTCATCGAGCTTGTCAAAGTCGGCGTTGAAGTCCAGGCCGAATGGGTCGGTTTCGCTGCTCCTGTCGGAAACAGACCAGTCCTCATCGGTCTCTGCGAGTCCGGCAGCGGCCTCCGTGAACTTGAAGTCTTCCCATAGGTCAGTCTCCGCGGAGAAGTCCATGACAATGTTGTCGAGGTTTGTAGCAAAGTCCATCTTGTTTGTTTTCGTTTCTTCTTCTCCTTCTCGAAGACAGACAGGCAGGCAGGCAGGCAGAGTATAAAATAAAATTAGGCAGTGCAGGTGAGTGGATCAAGATCCGAAAGCAGTGTAGCTTTTGATGTTTCCTTCGGAAGCGATGCTAGCTTCTCTTTCCTTTCTGTCTACAGGCAGCAGGGTGTGACAAGAGCCGATAATTTGTTGCGTAGGCAAGTGTACTTTTGAGTATGCGCGCGAAACGAAGATCAACCCGTTTCGTGCATACAATTGTACACAGCCGACAACAAATATACCGGTGTTGCGCTACCGCCTTATTTTGGCCAACTCCTCACTCCTCACTCCGCCGACGCTGCGCTCTTCTAATCTCCACACTTTTCTTCTTCTCCTTCTCCTTGTTCTTCTCCTCGCCACTCCGACTTTGCTCTCTTTCGATGATGATCTTTCTATCTTTAACTTCTCTTCTTCCGATACTTGAACGTTGTTGCAATCTCTCAAAGGATCCAATTCACGTAGCTTGGTCACGTTTTGTAGTTTGGGGAATGCTGCACCGCAGATTCCAACCTCCTACATTGCCCGCTTGACCCATAGCCCCGCTTAGCATCTCGCTAGGCCTCCGCTTTCAGCCCATAGAGTTACCATGCGCCGTGTACGACTCGCTAGAGAGCGCTGGCGAGAGCGTAGGCGGAGGTGGGAGGGCGGTAGGAGTGCGTGGGATGGGCGTAGGAGGTCGATTTCTCTCCTATTTCTTTCTTGCTTTCTTTCTTTCTTTCCGTCTTGGTTTGTTTGTTTGCATTGATTGATTGAGTGATTCGTTCCCTCTTTTGCAAAGTTGTTTCGTTTGGTGTGGAAAGTGGAAAGTTAGAGTTGGGTGGGTGGGTGGTGAGTGGGTGAGTGAGTGAGTGAGTGAGTGAGTGGGCTGAACAGGCTCTTGGCGTATTGGCATAGAGGAGAATTGGGGGGACGACTGCTAGCTGTTAATTAATAAATTGTATTAAATCATGCATCGTAATAGCGCTCCCTCCCCTCGGGAGATTTTCTTTCGCCTCCTCTTCCTCTTCCTCCTCCTCCTTCTTACCTCCTCTCCTTCCTTTCCTCCTTCTATAACGAAAGATAAATCCCGCGAGCTCTTCTCTTTGGAGCGGTGATGATCGTGATGAACATGATGATGTTGATGATGATGATGCATGCATGCTCTAGTAGTGAGATGCGGCGCGCTAGCACCCGCGCCTCGCCAAGTCCTTCCTCGGTGCGGCGTGTCACCGTCTCAGTAATCCGGGCGGAGGGGGGAGGAGGAAGGAGGAGGAAGGAGGAGGGAATCTTCTACTGTTGCACTCTTCGGCAGTAGCTTTGAAAGCTACAGAGATGGAGGATGAAGAGGGGTGCAACCGAGAGAGGAAAGGACTAGATCGCTGTGAGGAGGAGGCCCAGAGAGGGGCGAGCACTGCATGTGTGGGTTCCTTCTTTCTCCCCGCTTTTCTCTCTGGAAGTTTCGCCGATTCGAGGAAATTATTTTTCGATCAATTCATTTTGTTTGTTTTTATTTATTTACAGTTTCTCGAGGCTCTCTCATCTTCCCACGTTCTTCTTTCCTCCTTCTTTGCGCAGGTTTCAGAGGTGTTCATTGGAGAAAAAGATTCTTCCGGTCTTTCGGACCAGCTAGTTTCCCCGGTTTCCCCGCTTAGTACCCGCAAGTATCCAGTAGTGTTGACTCTCCGGTCCACTTCAACAATTCGATGAAAAGACCAGAGTCGGGAAAACCGAGACTGTGTGACGCGAGTCATCGAAGATTGACAGAGAAATTTCTCTTACTTTAGATCAGACTTCAGATTTTTTCCAAACACTAATTTCTCTCTCTCTCTTTCTTTCCTGCATCGATCGATAAGAGCCTCGGTCGCATGCACTTCATATCATGAACTCGTGTAAAATTAAACCAGCGATTTCGGATGTAGAACTGTGCAGTTGCTGAGATCAAAGAGCTTGCGCCTCTTTTATTCTTCCACAGAGTCGGAGCTGCCAAAGAGTAAACTTACTAAACTTACGACGAGTTTAGAGAAGAGGTGTACCCAGCATAGCAGCCGCGTAAGTATGCGCTGCGGCGGGTCATCGTCACACTGTGTCTTATGGCCGCAACTATCGGCGCATCTATCATCGCCGCCGTGTCATGGTAGTCATGGTGGCACCATCGCCGTCATCGCCATTGCGACTGGGTGAGAGTGACGATGGCAGACTGACTGACTCACTGACTGACTGTACTGGTATTGTGTGTTCCATAAATAATATGTTCATTTTGGATGTCCGTGGAAGAATTGTTTGACAGTCAAAGTGGTCATTCTTGATCTCGAGCAATCAAAATTCAGCCAAGTCAGAATTCAGATAAATGTTTATTGAGTTTCGGAGTCTGTGTGCATCTGTGTGCAGAGCTTTCTTGAGGAGTGGAAATGGAATTGGTGATGGAGATGAGAAAAGATTGCGAGCGATCATCATCATCATCGATTGGTGACGAGCGAAGGGGAGGGCGGTTGGAGAGGGTCAAAGCTGTTGAACTTGGCAAGGCGCAGCCGCCTCGCGCGCGCGCTTTGCTTTGGCATGTGCGATCGCAGCCGCTAGCTAGATTTGGTGGCTTGTGATTTTTCTCATAGCCAAGCTGAAGCTTGAAGAGCTGTACGTGAGAGAGAGCTGGACGTTGAAACATTGCGCGCTGCGGCCATTCGGCGCTGGGTCATACCTGGCTGGCTGGCTGGCTGGCTTCCTTCAACTGGTCGATCCGCTCGACGGTAAAAGTTCAAGATTCATTTGATCGATCATTTTTTCTTTCGGTCTCATTCGTGAACGAATGAGTGCATGAACATGCATGAACGCAGGAACGCGCAAGATGGGTCGATGCGCTGGGGTCCGCCGCGCCGTGTCATATTGCGATGCGTGCCACAATGGGCCATCCAGCGAGACACAGCCAGAGTAGCCAAGTAGATGCGTTGCTGAGGGGCAGCCAGCGAATTCTGGCGTTCAGTCCTCCACTGTCAGTCCGATATTTTGGCCTGGTTCTACTCTCCTCATAGCTCGTGACTCCTGGCTCCTGGCTGTTGCTGGCGTCCTCGCTCTCCACTGTCCACTGTCCACTGTTCACTCTCAAGCGACACTGCACCAAGCGGTTTCGCAATTCAGGAGTTGGCGCAGTCTTGCTGTTCGTCTCCTTTGCTTGCTTGATCTTGCTTGCCTTTCTCCGTTCGCTCTCATTTGACTTGAATGATTTTTCAATCAATCGATACAATCGATTCCAGTTTGATTGTTGAGTTAATTTGATTTTAATTTCATTAGTGAACAAAGATCAGAATTCAGAATTCAGAATTCAGAAGTGAATGCTTTTCAGAATACAGAAGCTACACAGCAGCTCGCTCTTTCCGCTTCAATAATAATTTATTTATATAAACGTACGCGTTGCGCAACAACTATGGAGCCCCGAGTCCTCAGTGTCGCAAGCTAGAGCCTTTTCTAGAGGTGATAATTGAGATCATGGGTTGATAATTAAGACGTAAAAGGTGAAATAAATTTGATGCACTCTGAAAAACAACTCAAACTTGGGAAACTAACGAGGAGAGTTGCGAGTGTTGCGAGAACGAGATTTGACTTGACTAACTTATACGTATTATTACCTATCACTGTGCATACCTTCCGGCGCACGTTTTTTTTCCATCTGCATCTCTGGTGCATTCCGGTGCGCTCCACTCTCACTCTCACTCACACTTACATTGATTCTTTTTAATCTGCTGACCGCTATTGATTCAGATCTACTACACTCTACGTTCTAGACTCAACAACTCAACAAAGCTTTAGCTCTCACTGGAACGAGACTGGAGTTTGATTTATCATTCACGGTTGCCTTTCTAACTACTAGCTAGTCAGTGACTGTGAGGCAAAGTGCAACTTGTGAGGAATTATGCCGCGTTTTTTTTCCCTGGTTTCACATTTCACATTTTTGCTCTGGCGATGATGCTCGTCACTTGTCGCACGATGCCTTAGCGTTTTACCCAGATGGCGCATAACCCTCGAAGGACAATGCCTGCCCTTCTTTCTCCCCGTGCCGCACATCCTTTTTTTAGAAATCCAGGTAGATGAGCTACTAGGAGGCAACGAGCGGTGGACGATCCACTTAATGTTTATGATAGACAGACTCTTATACGGAGGAGGAAGAACTGGGCCGCAGGGACGACACGCACAAGATGACATCATCTAAAGTTGACGATAAATCAAAATCACATGAATGACGTGATGGGCCTGGGTGCTAAGGAATCAGAGCTGACCCTATTGCGGCTAGAGAATAGGAAAGTGCTTGATTGGGAGAGTACTTGAACCACTTGTGAGGAGAGTAAAATTGCAGTGAAAACTGCTCGCATCGTAACTTTTATGCCATTCTGGCACAAGAGCACCCAAAAAAAAAAAAAAAGAAGAACCAAAAGCTCTTCACACTCACAGTACCTACACCTCTTATCACATAAAACTGAGTAGAATTTAGAGAAATCAGATTAACTTTCCTAAAGATGTGTCCGACTTCTTCTCACTTCTCACTACTTCCGCCTCCTTCCTCCTCCCGCTCGCTGGACAGCTCCTGGCGTCACTCCACAGCGATCTCAACAGAGAAACCCCGAGAGGGGCAAAAGTTAAAGCAGGTATACATCTTGGCTACTTAGGCTGCTCTACGTCACGTTTAGGCATTTATTGAATTTTATAAATTTTCATTCAGCTGTTCAACTGAACAGTTGAAACTACAGTCCCATTTTCTTCTTTCGTTCAGGAGGAAAAAAAGAAAGTAAAAAAGACGTCATTGCTTTCCCTCCTCTGTCTGCACTGCTCCAGCGAAAGTAGGCCGTTGGGGGACTAGCAGGCATCTTACCATTCCATTAAGAGTCGGGAGGAGACCTGTGAAACGATTGGCGAGGTTTTGGCGATGGGAAGTTTGGGCAGTTGCTACAGTCTGGCTATCCAGATGGGTAGTGTGCGGGACCTTGGATTTATCTTGGATCATCTTTGATCCGTCCTTTCTTCTCACAGTGTCAGTCAACATTTACTGACAGAAGACTGCATCATGTCAATGAAAACAATTGTTTCACTATGTTTCACTTACTTTTCGAACTCATCAGCCCGAATGAGTGAATGCAGTTCAGAAAACAGAGAAATATTTGCGGAAAAAATCGGTTTGAGCTGGAAGTGCTGGAAGAGGGGATGGGAATGAGAGACGATGGAGGTGTGCTGCGGACCACGTCCGAATCCCGAGCAAGAGATTTGGTTTCTCACATCTATAACTCACAAGGCACGGCTCATCGATGAGAACTTGTATCCTTTTAAATGAGACAATCCATTTCACGGCAAAGTCGATCGACGTTTTGGGCAAAAGCTTTTGTACGTGCAAAAGCAACAACAATAAAAACAAAAGACAAGGAAAGTTGAGGTGAAATTGGCTGAGCTGAGCTGAGGCCTACGCTTTTTAACGGTTCATGTCTCCTGTTCTCAGTCAGTGTACTACTCGAGCATCATGTCAATTAAACTACCGCAAACGCGTGCAGCTTTGGGGAGGTAAAACTAACAGCCGCAGAATACACCGGTACTTTTTCAAATGCAAAAAGCTTCCGGAATTCGGAAGATAACGCTCTCTCTCTTTCTCTCTCTGTTGTGCTACTTGTGTCGATCGAAACTTCATTCGCAGTCGATCGCCATCGATATCATGTCGATGGTCACGCTCCTGACGGCGAGCAAGTGTGAAAAGGTCAGGCGCGTGTGCCCGCACTCAACTTTTGAAGGGAAAGAGCTCGAGCCTTCAGCCACTTCAGCCGCAGTTTCCGCGTTCTCGCGGGCACTTCCGGTAAGCCAGCCATGCACAGAAGCCACGTGTGCGTGTGCAAGTTGGAAGCTTGTGATATATGCCGTTGTCTTTATTGTTGTTGATCATCAATCAAGATCAATCGTCAATGTAAAACAAAGCAAAGTGCGCAGTGAAAAGGCTCGGAGCAAGAGATGAAAGATGATGAAGAGAGCTTATGGCAGATCGAATTCGCACAATCCATCGGTCACCTGAGCGAAGGAAGGAAAAGCTGTAGTGCCGGTAGGCAACGGCGCAATTTTCAGAAGCAACGAAACTAAAAGTTTGGCTGACAGGAAAGCAGGATTCAGTGACCTCTAAAGCTGGACTTGTAATCCACAGTATCTTGCGGGCATTGTGAAATGTGTAATATGAAATGCGATTGACCATCTCTTTCCTCCCCCTTCGTCGCAGCCATCCATTTCAGACCCTGCCTCTGCTCCCTTTTTAGACCGTGCCACTGCTCGTATTCTCTACGCATATCCATGAGACCCGAGAAAGTTCCCATCGCGCCATCAGCTCACGATCGAATGCGTTTGATCCCTCGTTTTTTCTTACTTCTTCTTTTTTTCATCAAGATCTTGATCAAGAGACCTCTGATGTAAGTAATAAGATTCTCCCTCGCATTTTTTTTCTGCAAGGTGTCATTTGTCTTGAGGCGTTAAATGCTGAATTCTGAAAAGTGCTGTTTTAATTGAAGAGCGTTGCAGAGCGCTTGTTCAATGAAAATGACAATGTAGAGCGTTGTTCATGAAGAGCTTTGAAGAGCTACGATCTCTCTCGGAGTTACCTTTTACCGGGTCGCAATGATCCAAAAATATTAAATGCATTCATTCGCTCTCTCACAAAGACGCTCGTGATGAGTCCTCCATCCACCAAGTCAATTCACCTGCGAAAATGAGAGGCGGGAAAATCGATTGGATACTAGATTGTATAACCTTCACTTACCGAAACTGACAGTAGTAGAAAGAAAGAAAGAAAGAAATCGTTTGAGCCACACTTGCTCACGCGATGGTGCACATTCCACTCTCACTGAATACTCTAACCACCCCCTACACACTTGCTGGCGTTTTCCCACGCAACATGCCAGGTGTTAGGAATATGTGGTAGAACAAGTGTAGAGAAACGTGTTGGCGTTTTGGCGACGATCTTTTCAGAATTGACAGGTTTCTGGTACTTTGGTGTTATTCAATGCTTAGCAGAGGCTATGCGGGGAAAAGGTTCCGAGGAAGGAGAAGAGAAAGAAAGAAAGAAAGAAAGAAAGAAGAGGAACAAGAAATTTCTTCACCATGCTCACACGACAGTCCACTGTATCCAATGGATGCGTTTCCTGTCGGAGAAGGGAAAAAAAGAAAGAGAGAAAGAAAGAAAGACACAAGTTACTGGAAGGGATGTTGTTGGAGGGTGGAAAGGACTGAAAGAGCTTGGAAGCTGTGAAATGGATTTTCTCATAAGCTTAGCTCTTCTGCTGGCTTCATGAGATGATGCGAATTCCAACACTCCGATGAGCGAAGGTTTTCTCTCGTCAACAATCTTGTCCAAATGAACATGAACATGATCATGATCATAGAGACAAACGACTGCAAATGAAAAGACTTTGCCGCACTCTTCAATGATGAGAAGACCGACTGTGAGCGCTTTTCAGGGTGGGAGCGGAGCACAGTGAAAGAGGCGAAGAAAAAGAAAGAAATGCGAAGAAGCGGGGTCAAAGAAACCCACGGTGTGCGCATTAGTCCTCGCGTCGAAGAGAGTAGAGTATCCATCGATTGCGACTGCAGGTCCATCGTCCTGATTGGAGAATCATAGTTCACGCTCCAGCTTACCCAATAAAAACATTATGTTCAAAGCGAAAATCGACTGCGAGTGTTTGTGCAGAACTCAGAAGATGCAAAGCGCAGCGCGGCTCAGTACACAGCTCTTCGGTCTTCTAAAGTTTACCTGGGTCCTTCGTCTGACTAGCGTGTGTGTTTGTGTGACGCGTCGGCTGTGGCTTCTGGCTTGGGCTGGTGTGCACCTGCTCTCAAACTTCTCAGACCCAGACTCTGTTTAAGTTTGCGTCACACAACTCACACAAGTCACAGAGCAACGGAACCTAGCGAGTTGACCTATTTCAGCAGCGTTCAGAAGACACTCTCATCAACATTAATAATAATAATCTTGATCGATAACCGAGTTCAGACATCAGACATCCAGTAAAATGATGGAAAGAAGAAATTCAAAGTCCAGAAATCACAAGTCAAGCATGTTCAGACGACTGAAATCCTTGTTGCTAACAATCGCTCGCTTGCTCGCCCGCTCCGCCAAACGGGCTACTGAGCGCGGCTTTGCGACTTTGCGAGTTCCGAAGCGGCTATCTGCGCCGCGCCTCTCTCCACGTGCAACGCTGACAGTCCACACGTCACGTCGAACGAACCTGAGTGCCGGCTCTGGCGCCCTCTTTTCAGCAGCGTATTTATTAGTCAGCCGCTGCTCACCCAAGTTCTCCTGATCCCCAAAGAGCTAGAGCTTACGCACTCGGGACTCAGCCCGGCTGATCTCGAGCGAGGGATGTGGCGCGCAAAGCGTGTGCATCTCGCGCGGTTTATTGCGCTCATTCCTATTCCTTGCACGGTTTTGGATGCGAAGTTTTCGCAGATTGGTGAGAACAATAGAGAAAATGATTTACAGTTGAACGAAAGGCAAGTAGCGAGTTATGCACACGCGCACGCGCTCATGCTGGCAGCAGTCTAAGCTCCGCGTCGGGTTGGTCGAGTAAAGTGTTACACTTCACAGGGCAGAATGAGCTCGCTCGAACGAACTTGGAATGAGCCAGGGTGAACTGCGAGCTGCACACTCTCTCCGTTTCTCAAATAGTTTTCGTTCATTTTTCATTTTTCATTTTTCAGAACAGGCTAACTGTTCAACTGTTCATGTTCATTGAAAAGCAAGTTGACAATCGACTGTGAAATTTATTTGCTCACGTGCAACCACGCACGGCTGCAAAGTATAGTTGAATTGCATTCCTGAGTAGGAAATTTCCTGTGCGCGAAAGATCGTCCAAGATCCTTCGAACTTCAAAACTTTACTTCGAAATCCTTCCACAAAAGTGGCACCGGAATTCCGAAATAATTCACTAATTCATTATCCTGCTCGGAATTTTACTGGTGTACGTACTACACAAGCACCTGTGGGGTATCGACGCAATCAACTTCCCAAAGGCGCTCTTTTAAATCAACAAAAAAAGGTGAAAAAAAAGAAAATGAGCAGCGGAGCATGAGATCTTGTGAGAAGTTTTCATCTCCGACCTCCTTACGAGTAAAGCCAAACTGTTTGGAGAGTTAGCGTGTGGATTAGCAGTCTAGTAGCAGTCTGGCTGATAGGCTGATGTGAGGGAGTGCGAGCTCTTTCTCTCTCTCTCTCCCTCTCTCTTTTTCTCTCTCTGGTCCTTTACCCACAAATTGTGGTAATTCTTTCTCAGAAAAGGTGAATTATGCCGGAACTCGGTGGTTTCATTGTTTTCCCGTCTCTGGCGAGATCCTGGAAAAAGGTAGAGAATTTGGAGGATGACGACCCCTCACTTATCACCCAAATTCCAGAGGAGAAGGAAAAAAGAAAGAATTGACCTTTGAGGGTTCCTCCGAGTGAGGAAAAGACAATCTTTGAAAGCAAGGAGTCCGAACTTTCCCCGACTTAGTTGAAGTGGACAGAATCTGCTGAACTTGCCCACTCTCCCTATAAGAGCATTCTATTTCCCCGAGAGGAGAAGCTGATGGGAGGCCGGGAGGAGGATGAACTCCCAACCATCAGTGGACTGTGCGGGAGTCCGGAAAAAAGCAGAAACCACCAGTTTCAGATCTTCGTTAGGACTCCGGCAATTTCACTACCCGATACGATAAGATCGACCTGCGTGAGCTGGGGTCAGAGTGTGGCGCAACACCGGCTATTGACTGGCTAGTGAGCACATTTCGACCATAGCATCAATTACTATCTCTTTAGCGTTTCGGTTTCGAGGTAATTCTTTTGTGGATATTTCTTCTTGCGCTTACGAGCAGATACCTTCTCACACATTGAATGAAATCAAAAGCTCAAGTGGAAAAACGTTTTTTATGAGCGAAAGAAATGCTTGATGCCAGCTTCGCACACTCATAAATTTATAGAATTCAGAAGGCTCAGCACCCTCCTTTTTCCTCACAAAGTTTCCCCCACTCTTCTCGCAGATCGGGTCCTTAGGTCCTTTCCACTAGTATCGATAGCGCAAATGGTGTGCACCGTCACGAGTTAGCGGAGCCCAGTAGCAGCCCGTTACGGCGCAGTTGGAACCGAGGTAGAACCGACGTTTGATTTTCCGGTTCTTCACTGACTGTGAATTTTCTTCGCCCAGCAAGAGGACGGAATGAAACATGATGAAGGGGCTCCCGTAGCGCCTCTTATATAATAAGGTAGCTCGCACACTTTCGAGTCAACAGAACGAGCTGACTTTTCGTTTCAGATGAAAAGCTCCAAGATGTTGGAAATGTCTTTTCGCCATTGCCGCGTCAGACGACTGGCCCTACCGCTCAGGTAACACTTTGTTTAGTACCCTGCGACCGCCCAGAATACGCCTTCTGGTACTCCTATTACGCGGTATAGGCTCTAGCATAATGCGTTTCTTCTTCCTCCCAGCTTGAACTGCTCGGGCTCGTCACACTTGTCTTAGCACTCGCTCCCTCCAGTGGATCTCGGCGGTAAGGTAGACAGAACTATACCATCGTCTAAGGAGACTGATAAGGTTAATTATTGTTTAGCGTAGAAAAGCAGGAGGGAGGAGGCAAGAGAAAGGCCAGCAAGGAGAAGGAAGGAGCCCGAAACGCCAGGTAGCTCATAGAAATGGCGCGTGCAGTGTATAGTGTAAACCGTAGAACACATCTGGCGTTTGGAACCATCGTCAGAGTGGCGCGTCAGTGGCGGCTGTGGGCCCTCTTAAGTATCGTCTAAAGCAAACGCCTATGCCAGCGATGAGCAGGCTGCTCGGAGCGCAGGGAGTAGTGACGTCAGCACATTGAGTTGCTGTGGCGTTTGACGTCATGGCTGAAACCACCAGTGATGCGTCATTCCTCGGATCATTTGGAGACATTGGATCTTTTGGATTCTTTTTCTCTCTCTCTCTCTTTCTGTCGCTCCTTCCTTTCTTCCGTTCCTCTTCAAATTTTCATTTCTTCTTCCATTCAATTCATTTCTTTTTTCCCCGTATCTTTTGAGCTTGTAGAAACCAGAGAAAGGCGGGACTCAACGTCACCTCGAAACATGAAAACACGAAAATAAAAAATTATTAAAAATCAATTTTGGAAAACCTTTCTCACTCTCTTCTCCCTCTTTTCATCCATCCCGGTAGGGCTCCTCACCCGAAACACTAGCCTCCCCGCGATTTCTGCAACTGCTGCAAGTACAAGGACTGTCAGCCAGGCTGTGTTCGTTCGCCGCAGAAGAAGGAAGATTCTAAAATTAAAAACAAACAAACAAATTTACTTGCCGGTACTGGGTACTCAGTACTCGAGTACTCAAGTAACTAAAAACTGACAGGGAATGGACAGAACAACTAAGATATACCCTCCCAGTCCTCCCAGTCCTCCCAGTCCTCCCAGTCCTCCCAGTCCTCCCAGTCTCCGAACGAACAGCAGCTTGCAGTTTTTACATTGACATGTGAATGTGAATTTACGATTGATTAAAATAACGCCAACTTGTCCTTTGCGGCCGCATCTCCTTCAGAGGAAAGGTTGAGGGCCGCGTGAGGGGAAAGGTCGACACTGGCGTTTTTTGGACCAGTATTTCCAGCGCCCCGAAAGCCTCGAATTTAGAAGGGGAATTTGTTGAGTTTTAGATTCGTGTGCTCTAAAAACAGTACCCTAGGTTTGAGTGTCACGGTGTGTCATGGCAAGTTGTTGACCCGACACTTGACACTTGGCACATAGGACGAGCAGCAGCCCTTTTCTTCCATCGCCTTTGATTGATTGGTTGATATTGAAAGTGACAAAGCATTTTACAATTTTATCAGTACTGGCACTATGCAAATCGGCAAAAAGACGAAGCCAAAGGCGGACAAGCAGTGAGATAGTGCTGTGATGTGCTGTGTGCTGATGAAATGGCCTTACATTACGCAACACACGCTCCATCGACTAGGTCAGATCCGGTTGGAAGTAGAGAGCACTTGTTAGGTTTCGTGTGACTGTGACTTGACTGTCATTCTGTTTTTCTCCTGGATTAGAGGTTCAGGGGTATTTCAGAGTTTCAGAAACTTCGAAAGGTAGAATTTAGAATGTAGAATTCAGTACAGTAGAGAAGATTTCACTGCTCTCATTTCTCTGAGCAGAATTACAAAACAAGGACATGGCGCCACATGCGTATTTTCACGTACTCCATGGCAAACCGCCCCTGACGGCATGCCATCCGGAGTATGACGCACTTGCCAATGCACAGTGCAATGATCAATGATTGCCACAGTTGGAACGGACAGGGACTCAGACCATGTACAATGACAAGGTTGACAAGGTTCGCGTTTGCATCGTTTTCGACACGCACGTTTCGACAGAGCGAATGCAAGTCCATCATCGAAAAAAGTCGAATTCCGAAGAGCGAAATGCTTCAAAGGCCTTTCGCACCTTGCGCAGTCACAGTCAAGTCGCGATGCAAGCTTGTGGGTGCATCCACTGCTTCTCCTTGCGGCAACCGCGATCCTCGTCTCCAAACAAACCGTGGTCTGGGATGTCTGGGAGTGCAAGATTGCGGGGGTGTGCGCCCCGTTTGAACTTACTGGCAACTCCAACGGGTTCGGCTCGTACGGGAGAGCGGCTGAGAACTCACAACAAGAGCCTGAGATTGGACCTGACGCCCTGAAACAACGGCAATGCGAGCCTTGCAGTGGTACGCAATGGTACGAGTGCTGTTCGCAGAGCGCCAGGTCCGACTCTTGTTTGTAATGGTGGACTGTCGGTCAAACTTGGCTGGCGTGAAACTGGAGCCACGTTCGAGTGTCGATGGAACGATTTATTGCATTTTGAGCGCTGCAATTCAAAACCAACTGAAACGAATGGATGCTCGGGTGCAATGCAAAATGGATTCTTCTTCTTTTTCTTTTTCTTCTTCTGTTTAATGTCAATCTGGATAAAATAGAATTAATCGAAAACTTAGATGGTCTAGTAGCTAGAGTTTACTTAAAAAGTAGGCGACAAGTTGCTCGGAAACTGTGAGAAGCTGATTTCACATGTGACAAGCGAGCGATCAGTGCAACTTGCAATTTTTTTTTTCTTTTTAACGCTTCTCCAACTTGCAATTTTCATTTTTTCTTTTTAACGCTTCTCGTCGATGTTTTGACTTTGAGTTTGGCGGACGAACAGTGACGCGCCGGGCGCAACCAATTTCCCTTCTAATGTCATAATTCCTGAATCTCTGAATTCCTGAATTCCTGAATTCCGAAATTTGACTTTTGCCGATAAATTACTTCTTTCTAATTTTACAGTCTTCTGTTCTTCTCAAGTTACAGCTCAGCTTCCGAACAGCTGGGGCCGCGCAATCTCGCCGAACAGTCAATCTGCTCAGCTCACAGGCCAAGCGAGTCAAGTGAGTCAAGTGGATCCATTTCTTCTTGCCGTTTGCTCTTTCTGCGGCGGGTCTAAATCTAGTGGCAGGGCCCGTCCCCTTTCGTTTCTCAAGTTTTCACATTTCTCGTCCGGATGTACTCAGTACTTACGAGCGCCAGGGAAGGAGGAAGAACGTGAAGAGCGATGTATTTGATGTATTGGCAACGCAACAAGTTGGGACGGAAACTGCTCGTCCGCGACGGCGCGCAGCAGAGTTGGAAGAAGCTTTTCGAGGTTTCTCCGTCTTTTTAATGTGGGTGTGTGTGGATGAAAACGATGGTGCTGGCTCGCAGTGCTACAATGCACCACCGGTGCAACATTGTTGAAGAAGAAATTTCTCAATGCTCTGAAAACTCTGAAGCGCTTTTTTCTGTTCACTTTTGCAACTTTGGCTGTCATTCCGCTCTTCTGATTTTCTTTCGCTACTTTCACGAAGTGGAAAGAAAAAAGGAAAACATGTTCAAAAAACCCTTCAAAAGAAAAGTTTCATGTGTCCATTCTATCTTGCGCCCCCCGCAAAAAGTTCACAATGAAGGGAGTATATAATGTGCGCTGACTTAGCCATCTGCCGTAAGCTCGGCCACCCTTCATGTCGTGCACCGGAACTCATCCGAACTCCGAAGTTAAGCCATGACAGGCTAGGTCAGTACTACCGTAGGGGACTAGGTGGGAAGCCCTGGTACCGAGCTTTTTGTCGCAATTTTTTTTGGAGATTATTTTGTATCTCCATGGAGGTTTTGGCCCTGAAGCTGAACGCTTCTTTGACTTCGTCAAGGATGAACTCAAACATCGTGGTCGCGTAAATCCTGCCTTAGAAATCTCCTATATGAAACAAACGGTTGCATGCGTTCACATCAAGGCTTCCGTTGACGGCATCATCAAAGGCGCCAAAAAGATTGCACAGCGGTGCAAAGGCTCCATGTGGGCCACTCCTGCTGATGGTTACACCCGCGAGCTGGATCTTTTCACTGACGTCCACACTTTGCCTACGGGCTTGCACATGCCGGCTGCGCCACTTGTGCTTGTTTAAAGGGCTCGTAGACCCGTTTCTCTATAGATTAATTTTTTTTAAGCAAGTTTTCGTCTCTTTTGAGTCTGTAAAGCGCCAGGACAGCCGCGCATTTTGGACTTTGTTAGTTTATAATGTGCGCTGACTTAGCCATCTGCCGTAAGCTCGACCACCCTTCATGTCGTACACCGGAACTCATCCGAACTCCGAAGTTAAGCCATGACAGGCCAGGTCAGTACTACCGTAGGGGACTAGGTGGGAAGCCCTGGTGTCGAGCTTTTTGTCGCAATTTTTTTTTTCGAGGTCGAGATTATTTTGAGTCTGCAAGCTCTCCAAGCGCCAGGAGAGCCGCGCATTTTGGACTTTGTTAGTATGTAATGTGCGCTGACTTGGCCATCTGCCGTAAATTTTGCTGTAAATTTTGCCAAGTACTCACGAAATGAACCGCGCAAGATGGGCTATCGCGGGGGTCGCCGTGTACGGCGTCGGAGTGGTTGTTGGCGTGAACGTGCTTGGTGGTAAGAAGGACTGTGGATGTTCGGGAGATTCTAGCATGGGATTGTGCAGGTACGACGGGCTGGCAGAGAGCTACGATGACAAGATCGGCGCCTCAGAACGCATGGGCGGCATACTCGACATGCGGAAAAGGGTCGTCGCTGGAGCTTCGGGAAAGGTGCTGGAAGTCGCGGCTGGGACCGCTCGCAATCTGGAGTTCTATGGACAGGGCGTGGCGGCGCTGGTCATGGCGGACATCAGTGAGAACATGCTTGGCAGAGCCAGGACCAAGGTCGGCGATCGGCGGATGGAGAATGTGAGCTTCGCCGTGGCCGATGTGGAGAGCCTGCCTTTCGATGACGCTCAGTTCGACTCAGTGGTGGACACCTTTGGCCTGTGCTCCTCGAAAGACCCGGTCAAAGCCATTCGAGAAATGGCGAGAGTTTGCAAACCAGGGGGCAGCATTCTCCTGCTCGAGCACGGCAAGTCACACTGGTGCACCCCAGTGAACTGGTACCTCAACTGGATGGCCCCGCGCCATCTGAAGAACTGGGGTTGTGAATGGAATCGCGATATTCTCCACATTGTTGAGCAGTGCACCGGGGTGCAGACAGAGCGCCAAGACACTCATCACTTTGGCTCGACGTATGAGATTGTTCTTAGGAAGAACATTGCCACAGGCTGACGACATTTCGACGCTCTCCATTGCTGATGCAGCACAACAGTGAGACAATCGTTTGGAGTATCGCAGCTCAGGGACAGCAGCTCGATTGCTTAGAACTAGACGACAGATCGTCCAAATGTAGTGGCTCGCCGCGCCCTTTGCTTTTAGGAGGCTGGCTCGCGCTGTTTGCCAGTGTGTCTGGCTGCGCATCCAATTGTAGTTTGTGTATCCTCGTTGAAATGGTTGAAAAAATTCCGTCCACGTTGATCCCTTCTTTTGCGCTCGCTTCTAGGTACACAGCATTGCGGCTCACCGCGAATTCGCTGGCTTCTGCGGCCGAAACCTTTCTTTCTGCGGAGAGATCAGCCTTGTTCCCGACGACAATGATGACGACGTTTTCTGGGCCAACTTGCTTAAGCTCATGCACCCAATTCCGCACCCCCTTGAACGTTTCACGCCTTGTAATGTCATAGACCACAATAGCAGCTTGCGCGCCGCGATAGTACAACGATGCTAGACTATGAAACTTTTCTTGCCCCGCTGTATCCCAAATTTGGAATTTGATATCCTCCCCGGAACTTGACTTGACAACTTTGGAGAGGAACGAAACGCCTACGTTTGCACAATGAAAAGAAAGAATTGTTAAGATTCATGCTCGATAATTCTTCTTTCCCCAGGTGCCTTTTCCCGAATAATATTTAAAAATGGAACATTGAAAAATGGGAGGGGGGAAGGGGGAGAAACACCCGAGCCCCAGTTCTCACACACTCACCTATCGTCACACTCGGGTCCTCCTCAAAGACGCCCTTCGTAAATCTCAACATGAGCGATGACTTGCCCACGCCGGTATCGCCCAACAGCACAACCTTCGCTGCCTTCGCCGGGACCTTGAGCTCCGTCCCGCCTCGTTTCGACGCCTTCCCCGAGCGCGATGTATTTTTACTCAACATCTCTCTCTTTCGCCTCTCATTCGTTATCAAGGCTCTCAACAAAACCGGCTCCGCTTCCGGCCCTTTCCCACCGATCCAATTCACCACCCACTTTCCGTACGATCTATGGCCACGCGCGCAGCACTTCTCGCGCAAGATCTTGTATGACACGCGGCGTCGCTAACTCCAAAACCAGCTCGCCCACTCGCTCAAGACTCGGCTCTTGTGCTTTCAACATTCCACAAATTCATCAACTGCGATCGTCGACATTACTTTTCACTTAAGTCAAAGGTACGCGATGCCAGTACACACTCCAAAAAATTGCACGCCTCGAACGCCTTCGAGCCCGCCGCCTAGGAGTTTTATACGCATGCCATAAGAGGTGGTAACGGCTCTCGCGGGTCTGGCGGGATGAGGTACAAGGACATTGAGTGGGAACATTGATGCACAGCAAAGGTGAACTGTGGCGCGCGAGCGGAAGCGATGCATAAAGGGGTTGCAGGCGCTCGTGAGAAGGAAATGTTGAGGGCCGAAAAGCCGTGCAAAAGTCTGCCGGTCGTGTCACTGCTATTCAGGAGTTTAGAAGTTTAGAAATTTAGGGATCAAGTGCGCCGTTGTGGAATCTGCGAGCTTGGCCGTCGCGGGCTTTGGGGTGCGAGCGTTGGCTTTCAAAAGCGCCTAGTCAGGGTCTTTCTGCGGGGAGTTTGCCAAGATGGAGTGGGCGGAAGATGGCGACGTCCTCGTTCACGTGGAGGAGAACGTGGAAAAAATTGCTAGTCTCGCAGAGAAGCAGGTAAAGTTGTCAAGGGAGAGAAGGACGAAGCGCGACGAGATAGCTCTCCGGCGGAATGGCCAGCTAGTAGATTTGGCCGCAAAAGTAGAAGCTCAGGATAAACAGATGAGGCAAATGCAGATGGAACTACAACTCTCAAAGTCTCAGTGCGCTTCGCTTTCAAGAGACAAAGCGGCGACCGAGAACGAGCTTGCTTTGGCATCCGAAAAGTCGCTCAAGCTGCAAGCAAAGCTCGCCGCAGCAAACGGGGTTTTACGTGACTCGCAATCCCGAACCGCTACTGAAAAGCTGGCGCAGCGCGAAAACGACTTTCTAGCTGCGAACGCGTCTCTCGCATCGACTCTTGCGAGGGTACACGAGTTGGAGAGACAGAACGAAGAATTACGCGGCGAAGTCATGCAGACCAAGTTCGCGAAAGAGCTACAAGCCAAGGATCTGACTTTGGAGAAAAACAAAAGCGCCGAGCTGACCAAAGAGGTAGAGAATCTTCGAGCCCGCCTGTCAAAGGAATCGGAGCTCAAAGCTATGCTCAGGCAACGCGGAGCAATTTACCGCGAAAAGGCGCTTTCTTTGGAGAAGAGCACTAGCGCGGAAGCTCTTCGCGGGCTCTACGAAGAGAAACTGAAGGATACAGAACTGCATTTCTTGAAAAAAGAGCGCTCGTTCCAGGCCAATGCTCACAGACGTGTATTAGAGCGTGAAGAAAACATTCACAAAATGTACAAGACGATAGCAGACGATGCGATAGACAGTGCTCGAAAAGCCATGCAGCTCAACATCAAAAAGTTACAGCAAAGCAAGTGTGCTCTGGAAGACGAAATCAAAATCCTTCGAGAAACAACCATACCTATCAAGTTACACCGGGAATTGGTCGCTCAAGCATCTAAAGTTCGCCAGGAAGCTGAGAAATCAGTCGCCTTGGGAGCGAGTATGGCGGATGCTGAGATAAGAAAGACCACCTTGTTGCAACACAAACTAGATTTGGCGCAGCAAAGCGCAGAAAAGAAGCATAAACTTATGGAGTCCCAGCTCGGCGAGCGGCTTGCAACCATCCGCATACTGGAGAGCTCACTCGCAGAGGCACAGACGACGGCAACCGAGCGCAGCAACCGAGCAAGTCATCTGGAAGCCGAGCTGGTGCGCTGTGCCACGCTCATATCAAAGCACGACGAACTGTACGCACAAGCAAAGCAGAGCGAAGCAAAAGCAATGGAGAGGTTAAGAATGGAGCGCGAGCGGAATCTCACGGACCAAGGACAGCTGAAGCAAAACATCAAGGACCTTGAACAAGCAAAATCCGAGCTCCACGCGCATCTTGCCGAACGAGAAGGTGCTCTTGCAGCGCTTCGCGACTCGAATGACTCTCGAGACTCGCAGATGGCAGACGAGCTTCATGCATCTCATCAGAACCTCGCAGTTTTGAAAGGCAAGCACGAAACACTGATGAGCTCAATGACATCTGTGCTCCAGGAGCTGGAGACATCGCAAGAACTAAATCGAATTTCGGAGCAACAACTGCAGCATTTGCAGAGTCAGCTGGATCAAGCTGTAGCAGAGCTGGGTGTTCTACGAAACTCCAAAGAGCACGCGCTGAAAGCGGCTCAACAGTCATTCAACGAAAAAGTCGGAATGCTTCGAGCCAGCCACGCAAAGCAACTGGCTGCAAAGGAAACTCTTGTCAAAGAAAGGTTGGCATCTATTGAGAGAAAGTTCTTGCAGACACGGAGCGGGCAGTCACGGCCTCAGACTCCGAAAACAAGCCAGTCCGCTCGTGCCCCTGTCCTTAAAAATAGAATCGAAGCGGCAGTGATGGACTCGGACCTCGACCAAATCGAACAAAAGGACTCGTGATTTCGTCCTGGCACGAGATCCTGACCCGTTTTTTTTTCCTATTCTTATTAGACACACCCATCTGCGTATATCTGCGTATATCTGGGTGCTGCGTGTGTGCGTGGATTTGTTATTGGGGTTCAGACCGAAAACCCAGACGAGTGTGTGCAACTTTCATTACAGCGCGCTCGGCTCTTGCCATTTTGACTTGAGCGACTTATAGAATAATGCACTGGCATTCCATCTTTCTCGAGCCTCCTTTTTGATTGATTGACTGCGAGCTTCTCTTCCGATTTTGATTGACAGCGAACGACTTTGACGAGAGATTGAACGCCGGTACCGGTACTAGTACTCGAATCACTTCATGACACGCTCTACTCATGCTCTTGGAAATCACCACACCTCTTCTTGCACAATGGCCGCGACTCAAAGGAATACAGGTACAGTCCGTGACCCGTGTGACTGACTGACTTCAAGTTGCCCCTTTGCATGTTAGTTCTGACTGTCACACGGTGCGACGCACTCACTGTCAGAGATGCGCACTTGTACAACGACGCACATCCTTGCTCCTGTTACTGTTGCTTACTTTGCTCTGTCTTTCGTCTGCGCCGTGGTAGTGCGATGCCAGTGATGTCCACACCAGACCTTCTATTCTAACTGTGGCTGCTCCGCAAATTAATGGCTGTGTATTCTATTGTTTTCGATGCAGGTCTGCGTGCG
The DNA here is from genome assembly GCA_012862575.1 of Parietichytrium sp. I65-24A. Lineage (NCBI taxonomy): Eukaryota > Bigyra > Thraustochytrida > Thraustochytriidae > Parietichytrium > Parietichytrium sp. I65-24A. Next base: position 121,654 of record BLSF01000077.1, read on the forward strand.
CAGAAGGATTTGGAAACACCAAGTCAGAACGGTGGAGGACCGAACTCTTGACCTGTTTTTCGAGTGGCGTTGAGTTAGAATTCGTAATGCAGAGCTATCCCTTCGCCACTGTGGCACAGTGTACATCAGTGAANCTAAGTCAGAACGGTGGAGGACAGAACTCTTGACCTGTTTTTCGAGGGGCGTTGAGTTAGAACTCGTAATGCAGAGCTATCCCTTCGCCACTGTGGCACAGTGTACATCAGTGAACGAACGCACCGCATGAGTGAAAAGTGACGGCCTGCTGGAAGTGTTGGAAGGATGCATGACTGTGAATCCAAACCACGCTCATACTCTTTGTTCTTTTAATTATAGGGTGAAAAGTGTAATGGATCGAAACAAAACTTGCAATGTTCAATTCTTTTAGAACATTGACTGTTGCAATGACCGTGTATGAAAATAAATCAAAATAAAACACACGAAGGAAACGCTTTCAGTTTGATCTTGATAATCTTTCAATCTGACCAAAACGGAGCCGACTCTCCCCAAGTTAACTATTCAACAATACAATAAACGTTAACTATTCAACACAAAACCACTCACTCCTCGCGAAGCCTTTCAGTCCGGACCGCTACCTTAACGAAAACGGAGCATTTTCTATCGCTCGTAGTAGCAGCCGAAAGTGGTCGGTCCCAAAACTTCCGAATTCCAAACTGCTCAAAGAAGAAGCTGCGTAGCTTCACTCGGGAATTTCTTTTGCGGTAAAGACTCATGCACATTCTCACGATCTCACGTTCTCACGTTCTTCCATTCCAAAGTATCCTATCTGTGACAAACAAAAAAACAAGCCTTCACACGTCCGAGAGTCTCTTGATTAAAGCTTCACAATGCGCTCGTGCGAGGAAGGGACGCAGGGACGCAGGGACGCGAGTTTCGAGTCCTGACGGTCGCAGTGTTCGCGGTAAGTAAATCATGAAGGCAGTCGCAGTCGCATCCCGAATGCATTTGTGGCCCACGGCAAGGCGGACGGGCAGGTTCGAGACCGACTTTCTAGCGAACCGTCCGCCGGGAAGAGTGTGACAGTCTCTTCTTGTCTACTGTGAAAGGTGAGTCCTCGTGCTCACGGGCAGTCAGTCGGTCCATCGAAAGTTGTGCACAAAATGCAGATCGTGCAAAGCAGCAACACTTTCCGAATCGAGAGTTGCTATCAATGCAAATGAGACNCCAAGTCAGAACGGTGGAGGACCGAACTCTTGACCTGTTTTTCGAGTGGCGTTGAGTTAGAATTCGTAATGCAGAGCTATCCCTTCGCCACTGTGGCACAGTGTACATCAGTGAACGAACGCACCGCATGAGTGAAATGTGACGGCCTGCTGGAAGTGTTGGAAGGATGCATGACTGTGAATCCAAACCCCGCTCATACTCTTTGTTCTTTTAAGTATAGAGTGAAAAATGTAATGGATCGAAACAAAACTTGCAATGTTCAATTCTTTTAGAACATTGACTGTTGCAATGACCGTGTATGAAAATAAATCAAAATAAAACACACGAAGGAAACGCTTTCAGTTTGATCTTGATAATCTTTCAATCTGACCGAAACAATACAATAAACGTTAACTATTCAACAATACAATAAACGTTAACTATTCAACACAAAACCACTCACTCCTCGCGAAGCCTTTCAGTCCGGACCGCTACCTTAACGAAAACGGAGCATTTTCTATCGCTCGTAGTAGCAGCCGAAATCCCAAAACTTCCGAATTCCAAACTGCTCAAAGAAGAAGCTGCGTAGCTTCACTCGGGAATTTCTTTTGCGGTAAAGACTCATGCACATTCTCACGATCTCACGTTCTCACGTTCTTCCATTCCAAAGTATCCTATCTGTGACAAACAAAAAAACAAGCCTTCACACGTCCGAGAGTCTCTTGATTGAAGCTTCACAATGCGCTCGTGCGAGGAAGGGACGCAGGGACGCAGGGACGCGAGTTTCGAGTCCTGACGGTCGCAGTGTTCGCGGTAAGTAAATCATGAAGGCAGTCGCAGTCGCATCCCGAATGCATTTGTGGCCCACGGCAAGGCGGACGGGCAGGTTCGAGACCGACTTTCTAGCGAACCGTCCGCCGGGAAGAGTGTGACAGTCTCTTCTTGTCTACTGTGAAAGGTGAGTCCTCGTGCTCACGGGCAGTCAGTCGGTCCATCGAAAGTTGTGCACAAAATGCAGATCGTGCAAAGCAGCAACACTTTCCGAATCGAGAGTTGCTATCAATGCAAATGAGACTTTCGCTACGGCAGGTGTGCGAAATGTGTGAACGAGGAGTGTACTAATGCTTTCCATTGGATGAAAACGGGACCGACTTGGCCACTTGGGCTGCCGTGCCTCTATTCTATGTCAATGGACGATGGACGATGGACGATGGGAAGCTTTGGGAGAAATTGGTCGTGAATTCAAGTGGAGGGAGGCCGCTCCAGGTGGGCCAGCGGAATAGCTGTGGGTCGTGGAAGAGAGGGCTGGCCCCTTTTCGGTCAGATCGGTCAAACGCAAAGCAAAGTGGGAGTTGCGAACGAGTGAGTGAGTAGACAAACAAAGACCGCAACAAGTCGAATGTGAATGAAAAGGCGTGCCTTCTTCTCATTTCGTTCAAGCAGACTTTTTGAGTCACCCTCCGTGGCACACAGATTGTAGTCCTGTGTGGGTGGTAGCAAGTTGAGAGAAACTGGGATCCTGACGGCGAGCAATTTGCGCAAGCAGTTCGCCATTCGAAGAAAATATATTTTCGTCAGTCCCCAAATTGCAAGAGCGCCTCGGGCCAAACGGAGCTGTGACAGCTGTGATCGTGGAACTGGAACCGCGTAGAAGATGAAGTTTTCACTCAGTGTGCTCGCAGGCATTCTCGGGGCTGCGCTCGCTCAATCTCTAGAGCAGCCGACTCAACCCACCACTTTCTTTGGTCGAAGGCTTGTACAGACAGAACGCGGGACCTGGATCGAGAGTCACTACATCGCAACAGGAGAGAATGACACCATCTGCGAGGAGCTCAAGGAAGAGATTGAGGCTTGGAAGGCTGCTCGTCGAAACAAATTCCTACGTAGCGTCGGCGTCATCGACGATGACGAGAACACGACGGAAGCTCTTCAAGTTGATCTCTCTTGCTTTGTGCCGTTCAGCGGCCCTCAGGAGCTTGCAGAGTTTGTTGGAAACAGAACTGGGGTGCGTCGAGTAGAACAAGACATGCTTGTGCAGCTCTCGGCAAGCAGTCCTCTGAGCTGGGGCCTAAATCGCATTGACCAAGCAAACCTACCACTGTCCAGCGGAGTTGCTTATGACCCTGCTTACACGGGCAAAGGGGTCAACATTTATATTTTGGACACTGGCATAAGAACAGACCACTCCCAATTCGGCGGCCGAGCGTCATTGCAGTGGTCTGCTTATTCCGAGGCAAATACGGATTTGAATGGTCACGGAACCCACTGTGCAGGTACAGCAGGCGGATCTTCGATTGGTGTTGCACCCGAAGCCACCATTATCGGTGTCAAGGTTCTTGACCAAAGTGGCTCCGGTAGCTACTCTGGGATAATCGCTGGAATTGCCTGGGTAGTCCAGAACCAAAAGACAAACTACAACGGCGAATCGGCCGTAATCTCAATCTCTCTCGGAGGATCAAAGAGCTCTGCTGTGAACAAAGCTGTCAAAGCTGCCGCAAATGCCAAACATCTCGTCGCTGTTGCAGCTGGAAACGAGAACATGAACGCTTGCAAATTCTCGCCGTCCAGCGCAGGCGGAAAGGGAAATAAGAAAGGAGTTATAACCGTGGCAGCCTCCACGATCACCGACGCTCGAGCGAGCTTTTCCAACTATGGAAAATGTGTGGACATCTACGCTCCCGGCGAGAATATTCTTTCCGCGAGCATCAGCTCGGCATATTCTTATCGATGGATGAGCGGGACCTCAATGGCAGCTCCGCATATTGCAGGTGCGGCAGCCGTCTTTCTCGAAAAAAACAAGATGAGCGCTTCTGCTGCTCGCAAGAATCTCTTCAAGTCTGCAGCCAGGCGGAAGATTTCGAACACGCGCTATTCCGGCAGCAACTACCTGTTGCAGATTCCTCAAAACTAAGCACAGGCCTCGCGCTCATGCTGCACTTTATGTCTCATCCTTATGTCACTTTTTCACATACATTTCAACTTCTCAACTGATATTTTTTGTACTCCGTTTCCGAAGCATTCATTTGGCCGGCATTGCGTCTCATACGTTCATTTGAGAAGCTCGCCTGTACTTTTCCTGAGCCGACTTGGGTTCCACACTCAAATTCTAGATTCCGAAGAAGACGAGACCCATGCTGCAAGTCGTCAAGGTGCATGTAATTTCCAACAACCACAATCGCATTTCATTTGTATTCGCAAAAGAAGAAAACCGTTCAAGCTGACAACAACAAGACTCCGCACCAGTTCCAACTCCAATCAACATCGAAACCATCCAGCGCAATGCTCATCAATTCTCCCAACTCTCCAACCTCCAGACACTATACGCTACGCCTACTACCCCACGGGCCAACCAATGCATACTTCCTCGCCCGCATCAGTTAGCATCCGCGACAAATAGTGTCCGCCGGCCGACCTACCATTTCGTCTACCATGTGACTATCCCTTCCTCTAACTCCACTTCAGATCAACAGAACAAGACAGCTAAAGTAGCGAAAGAGAGACACACAGAGAAAGCAAAAAAAAAACTTCGTTGAACGCGTACACATAAACTATCAACGCCGTGTCTCTTGCGGCTGCTCCCACTGCAGTCTTGGCCAAGCAAATTGCGTTCCGCACGCAATCAGCGCATACTGCAATCCGCATCGGCGTGCCGCTGTCTGCAAAAACCTGGGCGGGAAATCTGGGCGGGAGTTTGGGTGAATAACGCGAAGGACGCGAAGGACGAAGGACGGGAATTGGCAGCGCGGACTTGGGCTCGTGCTGGGTAAGCTCTTTTGACTGGTGTACATCGGGACAGCTTAAGAGTTTGAAGCGAGATTTGGTAGCGGTGTCGGTGTCGGTGGGAAATTTCATCGCTCACATTGAGGGTTTGTTTGTTACGGCTGAAGTCTGATTTTCCAGCGATAGTTTCACTGGGAGTCGATTCTGGGCATCAGGTTTGATCACAGCAGGCTGGAGTATCATTTTCATTGGGATTTGAGCAGAATTCGTGGACGGAACTCTGATTTTCCAGCGATAGTTTCACTGGGGCATCAGGTTTGATCACAGCAGGCTGGAGTATCATTTTCATTGGGAATCGAGCAGAATTCGTGAAGTGTGAGCCATTCTGGAGTTGGGCGAGATCGTTTCGAGGACGGAACTCTGGAAGCTGCCTGGACGAGAGAAAATGTCGGCAATGGATGAGCTGGAGCGCTTGGCTGTAGTTGCGAAGGTAACTCGCGAGCTCGAATCCCGACTAGGTCTGGGAGACGCTGTATTGGCGGAGTTTCTCGTCTTCACGGCTCGCGAATGCAACTCTGCTGGCGAGTTTGTCAAAAAGCTACAGGAGCAGGATGATTCTTTTCCCGTGCAATTGGCCCAAGACATCTATCAGGAGGCGAACGGCGGAGCAAACGCGGTGGCGAAAAACCTTACTGCGGACGGCCCGAACGCCAATCACGGAGCAGATTCTGGAGACACAGAGTCAGCACGGTTTCCCGGTCTTGCAATGAAAAACGCGGGGAAAGAAGACGCTGGGGAGAGGGCCGAGTCTTTAACGGAACGCAAGCTGAGGATGCTGCGCGAGAAACTAGAGTCAGAGAAGCGATCTGGAGGGAGTTCGCATGCGCCAATGTCTATGAAAAGACCGCGTGAAGTGGTGGAGTCGCAACCACTCGAGGGGAAGATTTACGAGGGCGTGGTTGCAAACGTGGTAGATTACGGCTGCTTTGTCGATCTTGACGGATTCCGTGATCCAAAGAGCAGGAATGGTAAAGTGTCTGGCTTGTTGCACAAAAATGAGCTCGCTAGTAACTTGGGCTCGAGGCATCCCAAAGACGTTGTCCATCGCGGAATGAAGGTTTTCGTCAAGGTGACGCGAGCTGGCTCTCAAATTCGCCTGTCCATGCGGGATGTAGATCAAAGAACTGGTCACGCTGTCAGCAGCAGATACGACCAAGTAGGGTCTTACTCATCAACTGTGTCGGGAAGCACCTCGCAGTATTCTGGACGAGCTGGTGGAGCGAATGGCAGCTCAAATGGCCGCAAAAAGCTTCAACGAACTGAAGAAGAGTTGTGGGCAAACAATCAACTTATCAACAGTGGTATCCTACCCGTAGAGTCGTACCCAACCTTTGATGAAGAGGAAGGGCTGCTCGGCTACGAAGAAACGGAAGAAGCCATGGAGATCGAGAAACAAGATGAAGAGCCAGCGTTTTTGAGAGGTCAGACAGAGCTTTCCACGGAGCTCACGCAAGTGAAAATCACTAGAAACCCTGAAGGCTCGCTGCAACGCGCCGCTACAACCCAAGCGCAACTCACTAAAGAGAGGAGAGAGTTGCGCGCGATGCAGGAGCAACAGATGATAGACTCCATTCCCAAGAATCTCAACAGGCCCTGGCACGATCCAATGTCCGATGCCAAAGAGCGTAGTCTGGCTGCAGAGATTCGCGGCTTTGGGCTTCCGGGGTACGAGATGCCAGAGTGGAAAAAGCAGTCTATGGGAAACTCAGCTGGCTTTGGAATGGTTAGCAGCAAGTCAATTCAAGAGCAACGCGAGAACCTGCCCATTTACAAACTCAAAGAGCCACTCCTCAAGGCATTTATGGAGAATCAAATTCTCGTTGTAATTGGTGAAACTGGCTCTGGAAAGTCAACCCAAATGACCCAATACCTTGGCGAGATCGGATTCGCAGACCGTGGGATGATTGGGTGCACCCAGCCCCGCCGCGTGGCTGCAATGTCCGTAGCAAAGCGTGTGGCGGAGGAATACGGCTGTCAGGTTGGGCAAGAAGTGGGTTACACCATCCGCTTCGAGGACTGCACCGGCCCAGAAACTAAAGTGAAGTACATGACTGATGGGATGCTTATGCGCGAGATTCTGATTGACAGCGAGCTGAAAAGATACTCTTGCATCATCTTGGATGAAGCCCATGAGCGCACAATTCACACCGACGTGTTGTTCGCGCTGCTTAAAGGTTTACTAAAGCGCCGCAAGGACTTTCATCTCATCGTGACGAGTGCCACCTTGGACGCAGACAAGTTTTCTGCTTACTTTTATAGCTGCCCCATCTTTACCATTCCTGGGAGAACGTATCCAGTTGAGATCATGTACACCAAGGAGCCGGAGTCAGATTACCTTGACGCGTCGCTTGTGACCGCCATGGAAATTCACCTGAACGAGCCCGCTGGGGACATTCTGTTGTTTCTCACAGGACAAGAGGAGATCGACACGGCCTGTGAGATTTTGTATTCTCGGATGAAAGCACTAGGCTCCAAGGCGCCAGAGCTAATTATTCTCCCGGCATACGGAGCACTTCCCTCAGAGATGCAAAGTCGTATCTTTGAGCCTGCTCCACCAGGCGCTCGCAAGATTGTCATCGCAACAAACATCGCCGAAGCCTCTATCACCTTGGACGGGGTATATTACGTTATTGACCCTGGCATGGCCAAGCAAAGTGTTTACAATGCAAAGATGGGAATGGATTCCTTGGTCGTCGTTCCGATATCTCAGGCATCTGCAAGGCAGAGGGCAGGTCGCGCAGGTCGCACAGGGCCAGGAAAGTGCTATCGTCTGTACACCGAGATGGCGTTCAAGACCGAAATGCTTCCTACGTCCGTGCCGGAGATTCAGCGGACGAATCTCGCCAATGTCGTGCTACAACTTAAAGCGATGGGAATCAATGACCTGCTCAACTTTGATTTCATGGACATGCCCCCGACTCAGACTCTTGTCGCGGCTATGGAAGGTCTGTATGCGCTCGGCGCACTGGATGAGGAAGGCCTTCTCACCAGGATCGGTCGAAAGCTTGCAAACTTCCCCCTGGATCCTATTCTCTCCAAAACACTTGTTGCCGGGGTTGAGCTGGGGTGTGCCGAAGAAGTCGTTACTGTAGTTGCAATGCTTAGTGTGGAAAACATCTTTTACCGTCCCAAGGAGAAGCAAGGACAGGCCGATCAAAAGAAAGCCCGGTTTTCGCAACCGGAAGGAGACCACCTGACGCTTTTGAACGTTTACAACCGGTATAAAGATAACCATGGCTCCACAGCCTGGTGCAACGAGAACTTTATTCAGCACAGATCAATCAAGCGAGCGCAGGACATCCGAAAGCAGCTTGTTTCCATCTTGGAACGATACAAGATGCCAATCGAGTCATGCGGACGCAACTTCAAGGTTGTGCAGATGGCAATCGCGAGTGGGTTTTTCACCCATGTCGCGAAGCGCGACCCTCAAGAAGGTTATCGCACGATTGTCGAGGGAACCCCGGTGTACATCCACCCAGGCTCCGCTCTATTTCAACGCAACCCCGAATATGTTCTCTACCATGAGTTGGTGATGACCACCAAAGAGTACATGCGCAACGTCATGGTTGTGGACCCTCGCTGGCTATTGGAGGTTGCCCCCGCGTTCTTCAAAAAATCCGATCCCAACAAGCTTAACAAGCGCAAAAAGATGGAGAAAATCGAACCCATGCATGACATGCGTCATCCAAAAGATGCTTGGCGACTCTCGAAACGCAAGGGTTGATCTCATCACAAGCTAGCTAGGAACCAGTCCATCTCACCCGTGAACTCTGCATGTTTTCGAGTTGCGCTCAGAAACTTAGAAAATATGAATGGCGCTTTACGTCGAATCTGATAACCAAAATATTTTCATTGTAAATTTCGAATGAAATTAAAGAAAAAACGATTTCTTTAAATGCAGTTGTTTTCTAGCTCTCACCTCGCGCGGATGGGTGAGTGATTACCACGTCTCCTTCCCGCATCAAAGGCATTCATAAGCATAGGCAACTTCCGCTGCATTTGCGGCAAAACATAATCCTATTTAAAGAAAACTCCGAATAACAATAATTTAACCCACACTATTGACCGGCGAATCAAGTCCCAAGTCTCACACCCTCTCCTACCATGTACTTAAAAGCAAGATTATTTGAAAATATTTTATGAATTCAACGAAAAGGCGCCCTGTGCTCCCCCGGCCGACACTATCGCAGCCACCCGCTTTCATTGATAGAAGTTTTGTGAATGTTTGTGACGCACAAGATCACGAGTGTGAGCTGAGATGTGTGTAAGACAACAGTCCTGCACTGCCGCGACTCACAGCGCACTCTGTTCCATCGTCCATCGTCCATTTTCCATATAACTTGCACGACTGCGCCGCTCCCTCTCTCTCTCTATCTATCTATCTATCTATCTATCTATCTCTCTTCCTGCAGTGCTCACGCTTGTGAGACGCACCAAGTGCACCGTGCCGCTCGCTAACCACGGAGCTCTGGTGCTCAGGTGCGGGTTTGGGTTTGTGCAAACTTGGAGTTTCAAAAAAGGAGAGACTAGTGACCCAGGTGGCCCTGGCGGAACATCTTTATCTTTTGGGCAGTGATTTCAAAGCAAGGGCAAAGGGCCCTCTTGTTGTCGCTGGAAGAGCAAGGCGGAGAATAGAGAGCGAGAGATCTTTGGAAGTCGTGGTTCGATTTGTTGGGAAAGATTGGCAGGATGTTGGCCTCGAATGTATGCCGTAGAGCACTTGCGGCGGGGACAAGGAGTGGCCTGAGGTTCTCGTCTTCGCAAAGCGCGGTGAATCGTGCGCTTCCAAGTACGTGGAAGCTCGGCGCGCTGGCATTTACTGGACTGGGAGTGCTTGCGGTTGGAGCTAGCGCAGCAAGGGCCGATGGCGAGCAGGGCAAACCCTCTGCAGAAAAGAAAAAAACAGTCATGACTTCTAGTTTCACCTACTTTAGCGCGAAAAAGCTCTCTGATCCGGACGATGTCAAGGTTTTCTCCGGAACTGGAAATCCCGAGTTGGCCAAAGATGTGGCCGAGTACCTCGGAGTGCGCCTCGGAGACGCGGACATTGGGCGATTCGCTGACGGAGAAGTAGCCATCAAGGTGAACGAGAATGTGCGTGGTAAGCATGTAATCTTGGTGCAAAGCTGCTGTCCGCCTGGACTTGACGACGGCTTTATTGAGCTCTTGCTTCTCGTCTCCACAATGAGGCGTTCTTCCGCCAAGACGATCACAGTTGTAATGCCCTACGTGCCGTACGCGCGCGCGGACACGAAGATCGACATGCGATCTCCCATCGCTGCGCGGGACACGATGGAAATGCTATCAGTGATGGGCATGGACCGTCTTGTCGCCATCGACATGCACGCCGGTCAGCAACAGGGCTTCTTGGGCCCTGCCGTCCCTTCCGACAACATTTCTGCAATCAAGGTCGGTGCTCTCTACTTTGCGGAGATGAAAGACTTGAGCTCTTCAAACTTGGTAGTGGTTGCCCCAAATGCAAAGGCAGTTCCACGGACAAAGGACTTTTGGAACGTTCTTATCCAGCGCGGATTTCCTGAGGCTCGATTTGCAATGGCCCTCCGACAGCCTAATCTGGAGCAGCAGAACCGCAAGACGAGGATGTTCAAGAGTGTCTCGCCAAAGAACCAATCAGCCCCGCAGACTTCATCCCATGGCTACACCGTGGGCCCTGAGTACGAGGTCGTTGGCGATGATCATATCCAAGGAAGCGATGCTATCATTGTCCAGGACATTATTGACGGCGCCGAATCTTTGTGCAAAGCTGCCAAAGCACTAAAGGATGGCGGAGCTCGGCGCGTATTCGTATTCGCAACGCACGGGCTCTTTAGTGCGCAAGCTGTAGACCTCATTGACAACTCGTGTATCGACAAGGTTCTCGTCTCAAACACGGTAGCTTGCGGTAAGGCTGGCAGATCTGAGAAGATCGAGTGGATTTCTGTTGCCCCCCTTCTCGCCGAGACAATACGCCGTATTTGTGAGAAGGAGTCTCTCTCTCCCCTATTCAAGCTGCCAGCATAAAATCCTTGTTTCCATCTTCTGTTTCTAGTGCATCCGACTGCATTCAAATTAGGATAAAGGTCTACAACTTCTTGACCATTTTCTTCTTCACAATTCGGCAAATTGAAGTACGCCACCCAATTACACGAAATCACCATAAGCTCAAAATTGTGATGGCCTGCGTCACAAGTAGCGGAGTCACCTTTAAAAAAATAGTTAAAATCCTGAGCTCGAGCGAGAATTGCGATCCTGAGCAACCCAAAGGCGGATCTAGACAGGGCACCAATCGCAGCACAGTTGCAAGGCATGCAAGACCCTTCCTCTGCCAACATCTATGTTCGCATATTCGATTTCAGCTGACTGACAGCGAGTAACATTCACTGTCACCATCAGAAAATAAGAACACCATCATTGCATCACCATTTCCTTCCTAGTAGGGCTTTACCGAATTGATAGTGTGATAGTGTAGGAACGGAATGGTATGGCATCTACATCACTTTGGAAACGACTAGAATTTGTCCGGTGAATGGATTTACAGGTTCACAGATTTTACTGTTTTTATACTGCTCTAAAAAATTAAAAATTGAACTTTGAACTTGGACTGTGAATCCACTGACAACACCGCGGCAGTGCCAGCACTATCAAGAAGAGCAATTTCGCTATTGTTTGGTCTTCGGAGCACAGTGAGTCGGGACGCTTGCAAATTCCAGAGCTCCCCGGGTTTGCGCCAAAGGAGGGATATGTGTTCTTACTGTCAAGCTGAATTAGACCTAGCTGAGAAATGACTGACAAGCCTGCCGTCGACGCTTGCTGCTGTGCTTTCCAACGCTGAAAGTGTGTCGTCCGTCAAGGGAGGAATCTGTCCGATGTTCATTGAAGCCTCCTCAGAAGAATGCTAATTTTTAGACTTGAAGCTGCAGGAATTCGTACTGATGGTTGTCGAAGTATTAATTCGTAGCGCTGTTGTGCAGTGACTCTTTTCACAGCAGAAGCTTGCTGCGCAACCAGGAGTTTGCATTTGCTGTGCAACCGGAATTCGGAAGTTTGCATTTGCAAGGTGTCTCTCAGGCGACACTCCAATTAAAAAAATTCACGCTGCTACCTTTCGAATTCGGACCGTGAAATAACCGTACCCTGAGAGTGGCCATCCATCACGATTGCACGGTTGAAAAACTGCAGAATTCAAAGAGCGTGATACAATACCTCCCGCCCTGTTCAACTTGAGTCTTAGACGGGAGAGAGAGAGATTGTATTAGTTGTACCAGGTTTGTCGGTTGAGATGCTAAGTTTTCCTTTCATGGCCCAGCTTGCGTGCTTTTGAGTCAATACTGTGGCAATAAATTGCCCTCTCACAGCGCATTCTCAGTATAGCAAGTCTTCCCGTGGACACGAGTAGAACTTCAGCCGGACCTCCGGCCGCCATTTCAAGCTACAGAAAAGCAGGCGATCCTATCAGATAGGTTGAACCTCGGTCCCAAGCTAGAAACAGACATCTATGCTCTCGGAATGTCAAGTGTGGTGCATTCACTGTGATTTTTGAGAGCGGATCTCCTGGGCAGCAAGAGCAGCGCGAAAGCTGCAGCTGCAGCCGCAGGCGAAGGGAGCAGCTATCTTGATTGGTCGAAGGCAGGACTCGCTTACGCGGCGAGATGTCTAAAAACGTCGAGCAAAAAGGTGAGAAGGCCGAGGACCGTGCCGAGACGAAGAATGTGGTGAAACCTGCGGCAGATCATACTGATGAGAGCGAGATTATCGACAAAAATGGTTTATCTATTTTAAAACCTTTGCAAGGGGACCCTGACAAGCGGGATGTCATCCGCAGGGCTTTTATACAGACTCCAGAGCCGTTCGGTGGGCGCAAGAGGCTGATCTTTCGAGCGCAGAAGTTTTGGTGGAACTTGCTTCGCCTGTCATTGCTCTTACTCTCGGGAACGCATTTTTTGAGGACGTCGTGGACCGTGCAAAATTTGTTTAAAAGCGGGGCCAAGTATGCGGAGCAGTGGGCAGTCTACAGCGAAAAGTTTGCCAACCGAAATACCCGCGATACCCTGGCGTACTTGGATGGAGTGTCGCAATTTGAAGACTTGAGCGAGAGAATGCAAGTGCTTCACCAGGCACAGCTCTCCGAAGACAGTACTTTCAATGGTGCCAACAAACACAGCGTCTACATGGAACTTATGTCGACACTCCACTACAGCGGGAATAATCGTTGCAAAAAGATGCCAGGGGTCTACAAGCTCTCAAAGGAGTCGTGGAAGACTCAGTGGCTGGTGTATATGGTCGAAGAGACAATGATGATCTCCACTGGTGTAAAGAGTTTCGAAGGGGATCAGCGCACGACTAGCTTAGATCCCTTGGGATTGCTCAAAGAAGGGTATTGGGTAACGAGGAAGTCAATTGACATTCGGACTTTGGGAGGCCTTGAGTCCATGGCCGCTCAGCTCGATTTAGACGAGCTCCCCGCGAATGCAACCGGCCTCAACGTGACTTTGTCTGGGAACCGATTCAACCTGAAGTCCACCTGCATTGGCTGCGAGGATGCTTCGGTGATGTTTACCTACTTCTGCGATCTCAACGTTGACTTTGTGACCTTGGATGATTCAATAATGTTTACTATCAATAGCGCCGTGCCAGCAACCCACGAGGCACTGAACCAGCTCAACATCGGGCTGTCGATAGTCTGGACTTGGAGAATGACAGCAGGGGACTCCTTCCGAGCCCTCGCTCAGTGTATCATCTTGTACTACTTTGTGATGCTTCAAGGCTATGGCCTGCTGCCTAGTAAACTGATTTTCAACATGGACGAGAGCAAATCCCCCTCCTCGTCGACGCCCAGCTTCAGAAAAATGTTACGAAAGTGGAATCTTTTGCCTGAGCGCGTAGGTCTCGCGTATGATGGTGTGCAGCCGTACTTGTTTCAGCACAATTCTTGGGCTCTCATAGTCATCAATATGCTTGCCCTTGGTTCTGACTCGCTGACTACGATTGCATACATTAGGGAAACTGCCAACTATGCGCTTTACACAAAGGAATTCTGGCCAATATGTAAGTTACTCGTTGATTTTGTAGTCCCAGAGGAGATGAAAAGGAGTTTTTGCGATTCTGACCCGTTCCTCAATACTCAGACTGGATGTGCATCTACGGCCTCCGCTTTATGTGGTTCTACCTATTCATGTTCAAGGGTGTGAAATACATTTGCGTGAAGCTTCACTTTGTTAGACTCTGTCGCTCGCTTACCTGCGTGTGGTACAATTACATGGTGGCGACACTGCTGTCTATGTTTTGGAGTGAGAGCTTGACGTTGAAGATCTACGGCTCCGAAGTAGAGTTTTCAGGGCAGCCAAGCGTTGCAGATATGATGAGTGTTGAGTTTCTCGGGAGCTTTTATGTCATTCGTCTCTTCCCTTACGCCCTGACGCTTATATTAGTCGGTTTTGGCGTGATGATCATGAACTTTATCTGGAACACGTACACTTTACGAATTAGAAACTCGCTGGATAGTTTTCTGATTGAGAGCACCACCTGTAAGTCCGGCATCTTGACCCGCTCATTTGCGTTTTAGAGGGTTTTATTATTTATCCTTCGGCAACCAGACATTTCTGACCGACTTCGACTTTCTATTTTCTACACAGGTGTGTGCGGGTCTCACGGGTTGCCAACTATTTATGACTCCGGAACTCAGAAAAAATACTACCTCGCTGATGCAGGGTAAGTTGGAGTTACTTGCAACTGAGCGATTCTCAGATTACAGACTAACAAATTTGGGCTGTCCTGTTGCCCGGCATGGATCCGTAGAACTTTGCTTCACATTGCGTGGATTCTGAATAATTCCATAGCATACCCAAACGAGCGAAGATTGGTGTTCGATCGCAGGTCCATTCACTATCGCGTCGCGCCAGTAAGCCGCCAGGGCAAGGTGGTGGAGGAAGGCGCAATTATAGAGTCCTTGTCTGTGATGGATCCTCGTTCCTCCCTCTGCGTTGAGTTTGCTGTCTGGAAGCAAAACTGTGGGGTGGTTCTAGCTGGCACCGATGTTCTCATGGTTTCGAACAGCAAGGCCTTCGCAATCGCTTTTAGAGCCCCACTGCGGCAGCTCTTGGTAAACTGACCTCGCTGGCGGCGCGTAGATTATTACCAAGGCATGGCCATTTCGTCAAGCAATATACCGGGATACGCGACGAGCATGGACGTCGTCGCAGCGTCCCAACGCCGTCTCTAGCTCGTGCAGCACTTTGGCAAGCCCGGTGTACGTCGCCTGCATTGGGAAGCTCCCTTTGGACGTCTCAAGCTTGAGGACAAACATTGGAGAGGGAACTCCTGCGTACCCAGCACGAGAGTCGACCTCCACGTCCATGCGCCAGTCCAAAGCGACAAGTCTGGGCAATGCATCCGCGTCATCTGCCGCGTACTTGTCCTGCAAAGCTACCGTCCTAAGCTCCTCCCAGTTGCGCCCAATGCAGCGCTCCAACTCCTCCGCGACCTCCCGGGTGAACGCGAATTTGTTTTCGAGCAGATTTAGCAGTCTGGCACCTTTCACATTTCTGCGACAAGAGTCAAGCGCCACTCGAACTAATGCCAACGCCGCTCTTTCCACCGTTTTCAGCTGGCATCCAAGTCTAGAAGCAGCTCTCTCCGCTACCAATTTCCACTTTCCACGTGCCATTACATTCCGAGACTCATTCTCATTTCGTTGCATACTTTCCATTTCCATTTCCATTTCGATGGCAGTTTCCCATGTATTTGAAACGCTATGTTCCGGTCCCGCAGCCATGGAGTCAAGTGCCGCTGAGAAGAGCTCGTCCACGAGACTGGGCTCATCGCGTACTATTAAAAGGTCCTCGCGTACGTCCTCGTATGCGACGTTATTGTGCGACATGGTGAAAAGCTTCCCGAGCTCGTACTTTTGCTCTCTCCTTCTTCTTCAAAATATTTGGTCGTGTCGTTCGTTCTTCACTTTGTCAAAGTTGCGTGAGCGGACACCGTACGATGGATAATAGGTGTCCTCGTATGCCGCGGGTACACCCTCCACAGAAAGAGAGACAGAGAGAAAGAAAGAAAGAAGTATGTACTTGCAGTACTCGCTCACAGTCAGTTACCAATATCTTCCATTTTCACACGAGCACGTCTTTCCGAATTTCAAACTTTCCATTTTTGTGATTGAGATTGAATAGAAGTAGTAGTAAATCCTAAGTAGCTTGCAAAGAATGTTAGACTCCAAGTACGATTGGTATACGATTTGATATAGCAATAGTACTCCTCTCTAACCCGTGCCTACCAAGTCAAGGAACTCTCAGTGTATCCTTTAGGAAAGCCATAGAAGGAGACGTTGGCAGGTAGCGGTACTAGCGGTACGACTATTCTCGAACTAAGACCTTCTAAGTAAAAGATCGCAGAGAAAAGGAGAAGGATACTTACCACTTACTGTATGTGCTAGCCGTGCCAGTAACTCCATTCGTCCCGAAAAGGGTCCTCGAGGACTCTTAGCGAGATGCGCGGGGACGCTAGCGGAACCCGGCAAGAGCAGGGCGCCTCTCCGGTTCCTGGTTCCGCTGCTAACGCCATCGCTAACTCTAACGCTAACTGCCCGCCAGCGTCAAACCATGAGGACACTCGCAGTGCATGGCGCGGAACCAGCGCGCGCGGCGGGGACCCGGAGGCGCAGGAGGAACACGAGGAACACGAGGAACACGGGGAACACGAGGAACACGGGGATACCGGTTCTCGCGCGGAGAACCGACGGGCGGAGCAGTGCAGATCGGTCCTGCGACATGCGTTTCTTGGTGTGTGTGGCGCCGTGATGGTGCGCAATCTGCGACTTCCGTGGGACGCTGCGGCGCGAGATGGGTGGAGTTTGCCAGATACTTATTGCGAGATGCGGCTGGACGGTAAGATTTTGTACAGGTCTGGTGTAGTGCGCAATTCGAGGAACCCGACATGGACGCTCAGGTCCAGAGTGCGATCCACGTCATGGCCCGTGCATGCGAATTATGTGCAAGATGGATGCCAGCCGCAGGAAATGGTGTTGGTGCCCGGGGCTGAATTTGAGCTCGTAGTGTTTGAACTGTCCAACTCGGGGGCCTTGGACGAATTCCCGTACCATCACAGCAAGATCAAGATCGGCGATGCCGAGGAGCGAGTGATTCTGAGACGGAAGTTCAGGTTTAAGGAGCTGAGGAATACGGGATACTTTACGGAGGAGATCTCGAAGACTGGGTCGCTTAGGGAGAATCATGTCTTTTTGGGTCTTCATCACACTAGTCTACCGTTCGAAACAGAGGACGTGGAAGAAGATCGAAACGGGGGCGTGAGTGACCAGGAGAAGGTTAGAAAAATAGGGCAAGGGAAAGTTGACGCTCTGATAAAGTCCGCGCAAGTCGCGAGCCACAGGAGAATATCGGAAGGGGGAACCAATCTGTCGCTGTGGGAGCTGGCTGATTCTGCCCAGGATCGGTTTCAAACACCGAGCGACGATCAAGTCAGTGTCGAGGAGGGCCGGCAAGCTCTCGTCAAAACCAGCTCTCTAGTGTTTGACCCTAGCCAATTGGAGGAGGCTTTTGGCCCAGAAAAGCACGCGCGAATTGTGGAGCTCGCGAATCGAATTGCAGCGTCAATTAAAAAAACCAAGGAGGCCGAAGATCGCTCGCTTGTCATATTGCGTGAACAAGCGACTGCTGCTGAGAGAAGTAGGCAGCAGCAGCTTCAGGCGCAGCGAATAGAGAAACTAGAGGCAGAGAAGGCGGAGCTGGAAGCCGTAAATGCTGCGCTGTCGTCTGCCGTCAAGGAAACGAGCGAACGGGTTTCAGGGCGCGTGGCGGGTTTGCAGAAAGCTCAGAAAGCATTCGCCGCGTTACTGAATGGCACAACCGCTGACGCCAGTGACGGAGGTGTCGGGCAGAATGGTGTGGAGAACCAGGCGAACCCACCTTCGCAGAAAGTATGGTTTAGGAAAGAAGCCGAGCTTTTAGAATCCGCTCTGGCCCAGTATCGGAAAGAGCTCTGCACAATTCGTGCGCATCGCATAAATCTGCTCAAAGCACTCGCAGCCATCTACCCCCTGCAGGAAAGGTTCTCAGAGGGAGGTCAATGGGAGTATTATATTCGAGGGATTCCTCTGCCGGATTCTCTACTGCGTTCGCAATCCTTTAGTTCCAGCCAAGAAGAGCAGATCTCAACTGCTCTAGGCTATCTGTCACATATGGTTCAGCTAATGGCCAAGTATTTCGGAGTGACACTTCGATACGTTCTGTTGCCGCACAGCAGCTCATCGACGATCTGCGATCCGCTGGTAGTGTGCGCCGAAACGCCGCACGAGCCGTTGGCTCGGAACCATGCAACTTTTACTGGCGCGAATTCCAATTTCCCGCAATTCATATTCGGTAGTGCGAGCGGACGATTAAGCAGATCCATTGCGCGCCGGGCCCTCAGTCTGGGGACATTTCCTCTGTATTGGAAAGGTCTAACCAAGAGCTTGAGGCCGAGGTTTTCTCACGCTGTCGCGCTGCTGGATCGCGACCTGCAGCTTCTCGTCTTCATGCACTCAATCTCTGACGACTATCCTCGGAAGGAATTTGCGAAGTTGCACAGCTCCAGAGCCGCTGCGCAGCAATTCGATGAGGAAATCCGCAAAGCGCACCTCATAAACCGCATTCGCATGATTCTCGCAAACTTTTAAACTGACTGTGAAATTTGATCAAATGGCACATACGATATATGCGTTGAGGCCAAATCTTCTTTTCTTTTTTTGTGTATTTGTCAGACCACGTGGGTGGGGCTACTATTTTCCCTGATGTAAAAGTTACAGCCACGTGTAGTGTCGATGACGTCATCATGGTATTTCGTCATGCCGACGAAACTCTAAATGGCAAATGATGAATAGCACCTTGCATGGATAAACATTAATGATTCGCAAAATGATGTGGATGCCCTCTTCCGGTGACGAAAGCTGCCGTCATTACTGCGCACACCGCACAACCCTTTTAATTTGATACTGACTGACAGTGCCACACTGCCACAGTGCCACGAAGGAAAAGAACGTACTCAAATTGACATGTGAGAGTGAATTCGCTCTGGCGCCCTCTGGCGCCCATGCCATCGTCTGTGAGACGCGGAATCGGATGATAGTGAAGCAGTGTGAGCAGCGATAGCCCTGCAATAGTTGGGTTAACGTAAGTTCATAAGCTTACATTCGCACCACGAACTTCTATCTCTGGTGGTTGGCCTGTCTGTCTGAATAGTCTGAATTGTCTGAATCACGTGGTCTTGTCATGTCTTGTCTGAATGATGCACACGCTTTGGTGTCATCTTGCCGCAGCTGCCGTATTGAGTAACAATACCACTAGTACGAGTACTCATTGTCATGAGATGTCAAGGTAGTTTCTAGGCCCAAAATCTATCTTCTGCTGCAACCTATTTCACAAGCAAGCAAGATGATTGATTGATGGATGGATGGATAATTTGTTTTGACTGAGATTGATTCGTACAAGAAGTGCAGCACCTGAGTACCCAGTACTAATTAAATGTTGATAGATTGAAAGATTCAGGCAAGCCGTGCAGTGAGATGTGGAATTCGGAAAGATCGCTTGTGGCGATGACTTCATCACGATGCATACTGCTAGCGAAACATAGCGAAACACGGCGCCAGGTTACGGATGGGTTTTGGAGGTGATGAACTCACTATCGTCAAACTCGCAGTTCGAATGCAAGTGAAGCCACGAAGTGAGAGCGTAAACAAACCCTATCGGAAGGTGGGGTGGTTCGAATGGACGAACTTCGTTCGTTTATCTTCAGTTGAGTTGTTTGTATCTGTCTTCGCTAAAGACCTTTCATCAATCAATGTTCAACATAACTGAGCGAAGAAAGGATCCAGATGCATCCTTACAAATTTGAATTTGCTAGAGCCCGGCCCTACTCCTCGCTACCAGTCAGCCTATTAGCTCCTTACTCGAATTCATAACAGCCGAGAAAACTTGGGATACCCTCGTACTCTTACCCTGAACACTACCCGGTCAGCTACCACCAGAGTATCGCTCTGCTACTAGCGTGCCTGACGTGTAATCCTACTCCTTCTACCACTTTCTTGTATGGCTGGCGTCGAATACTACCACTCATTATCCAAATCGCTGAGAGCCACACTTCGCCAGCGATGGCAGCAATGCAAAACCCGCAGTAGCCCCCCTACCAATCCATTACCCAGACCCTTACTGGAGCAAAAGTGTTAGCCATCTCCCTCCCAAGCGAAGAGTGACGGAAGTTATGGAAGCTATGGGCTCTCGCTAGAGCACGTCTACCCAAATGGGTAGAACAGTGGCAGCGAGAGACATTTTTGATGTTGCGAAAATTGAACTTTCACTACAGCCGCGTATTCTTATGTGAGAGAGATAGATAGAAAGATGAGAGAGATGTGAGAGAGAGAAGAGAGAGAAGAGAGACAAGAGAGAGGAACGAGTGTGAGTGAGTGAGTGAGTAAGAGAGAGAGAAAGAGAGAGGGGTGTCCGCGCGTACCCTCTTTTCCATGCACGAGTGTGCACCCGTGAGGTCCTCGCTTGTAGAGCCGCGCTGAACGTATCCCCGCGCTCTGCTCGCTACTCGCTATTCGCTATTCGCAGCTCGGTTCTAGCTAGCGAGCGGGAGGATCGAAGGATCGGAGGATCGGGGTGGCTGTAGCTAGCTAGCTAGCTCGCTCTGTGGGGAGATAGGCGAAGATAGTTTCGTCAGAAGGATTGATTGTTGCGACGTAGTCTGGTACTCGAGAGGCGTGTGTGTGTTTGTGTGTGTGTTTGTGTTTGTGTGTCGGTGCGAAGGTGCGAAGGTGTGGCGGACTTAGCGGACTTGGTGCAAGGCTGTTTGGGGAATCTGTTGGCCCGACTGGGCTGTGAATGCGAAAGGTGAACGTCTTTCACGTTCCTTGTGTACTGAGCGAGTGACTTTACAGCGGAGGTTGTATGCAAGAACCGGAGCGGATAATTGCTTCAAGTGTGGCGTGTGTGTGAGTGAATTTCCTAGCAAGTTCGGAGCCCGGTCAAGTGTTGTTGCGGGTGGATGCGTCGGGTCTTGGTCAGCGCTGGTCATTATCAAGTGCTCACCGTGGGACATTCGGCACCGAATAGGCAAAGATAGATCGGCATCGAAGCTGATTTCGGGCAAGTGTTGGAGGTTGGACCTTCAACTAAAGCCCTTGCAAGCTTTGCACCCTCGCTTGACCGTGCGTCATTCTCCCGTCTCTAGCGGCGGCTGTCTCTGTTCCGATCGTGATTTAAGAAGATCGTGAAAGCCGAGTGTGCCTAGGAGCCCAAGGCGGCGATGCCTTTACATATTCCTCGGCGAGACAGTTCTCAAAGCCTCTCTTCCGCAAGTAGCAAATCTCGGGCACACCAGGCGCAACAAGATCCCCAGCAGGAGGTGACCCAAGTCATCCCAACCCAAGCTGTGAAGAAAAATATGGCTTGCAGCACTAACCCGAGTGCGACACCGGCAAACAGCAACTCTCAGAGCGCCGGCAACGTTTCCACCCAGGCTGCCGGCGGGTCGGCCCCAAAGTACACATGCAGAGCGTGTAACGAGCATTTTCCAAACTGGAGCCAATGCCTCTCGCACGTTCGCAACAATGAGGCGGAGAACGACCCCAAACTCCATGAACTGACGACCACGCCAGAAGGTCGCCGGGAGTTGCAAAAGATCTGCAAATTCGTAGCCTTCAGCGCTTCTTCGCCCACAGGCTCTAGCTCTGGAGTCTCGAATCAGTCATTTTCGTCCGCTGCTGCATCCACTGCATCGCTTTCGACGGTTACCACGCCGAGCACCACGCCGGGCTCTACTCCTGTCAGCACTCCTCGGAACGGAACCACCATGGGGCCCCAAACGTTTGGCGTACATTCTGGCAGCAGCAGTGCTGCTACTCAGTCTTTTCGATCGGTTGACCCTTCTTCCTCCGAGTGGCTCCCGGAACCACAGAGTTCGCTCAAACCAGCTGCATGGGGAACAAGCCAACACATCGCAAGAGCCGGGCACGCGCTTGCGCCGCACCAGCTGCCGACTAGCACACTTGCCCCCAAAGCTCCCCCGGGTCTCTCTCTGCACCCGACAAACACGCTGAACCTTTCAGTGGCGGTTCATCAGCGATCTTTTGACGCGGCGCCTACTCCGATTTCCAGTCCTCACAACAACTTGGTTTCGCCCTTCAAGGCGTCCCCAGCTGGATCGTTCAGAGGCTCTTTGCTTGTGCCTTCCCCAGCACAACATCAAGTAGCGAGTGACCCTGAGGTCGACCGAGCCTCTCTCTCGTCCATGTCTTCTGTCTCAATCTCTCCAGATTCCACCCCACAAGCTTCACCGCACGGCTCTCCGAAGAAGGGCAAGGCAAGAAAGATGTTGGTCGACACTAGCATGTCAGCACCTCCTGACCCACAGCCAGGAGCAGTTGCGCAGCGGGTCGATCTGGACCCTAGGGTTTTTTTTTCAGAGTCTAGACGTCGTCCTGCTTTGGGCGATGGACTGGATGTTATGGTAGGCGGGCATAGAGGTCCGGCCCCGCCATTAGGCGCGTTGTACCCCTTTACTCCGCACCCGCATGACGGCACTCTCTCCCCTGTGAACGCATCAAGCTCCCCTACTGGTGCAAATGTTGCTATTCAAGGTCTCCGTGGTTTGGAACCGCGCATCCCACGGAATAAAACCGACTCAAAGAAAGCTCAGTATCGTCAGCGGTCTGTGCTCGCTTTGCTCCCTGATAAAGCAGCTATCGTAGTTTGCCAGTTTGTGGATCTGCAAGATATCCCGAACCTTGCAAAGGCTATTCTTCTCGACAAAACTCTCTCGGTGCTTCAATCTCGCTAAGCTTGGAGACGCGAGGGTGCCTGGTCCTTTTCTCGCCTTTGCATGCCCCCTTTATTTTCTTCCTGCTGAGCGGCTGGATTTGACTTGTGCGCATGGGCATACTCGACATCCGGCGGGGCAGCAAGAGCATTCTTAGAATTTTTTTGTTTGCTCTAAGCTAGTTGGCGAGAAAGGAAAAAGTGGAATTTGCATATTTCAGCTCAACGCTGTTACGGAACTGACGTGAACCATAGTATTATTCCATTTTCATTATGCATCCGGGGAATCCTGTTGCATCGGGAGGTTCCGGCCAATTCGACTCTTGCTGATCAGCTGGGCCTTCAAGCAGAGCATGTATTGTCGGTTTCTTTCGTTTCGAGTTTTCTTTTTAATCCCAGTCAATTTCAGTTCTCGTCCGTAGATTGTTCCCGCCTATTCCTGATTGTCCTTGTCCAAACCTCTCGCCGCTGTGAAAACACTGTTCTTTGATGACAATCGTGAGCATCTCAAGGACTGAACGTTCACTCCTCAGTTATGGGAGCTTTGAGAAATAACTTGATTGCATGTTTTCGAAAAGCGTTTGTCCTTATTTGATGTGAGATTCACAAACGATCTGGTGATGGACAACAGTAAAGATGATTTAATAGTATCAAATTTCGACCAAAAGTTGGGGAATGAGGATGAATAAGGACACACTGTCAGGATTTTTATTTTTCGAAACATTTTTTATGCCAGCATTCAAGCGTTATTGAACACAAATGATGCAACATCACTCGCAGCCGAAGACTTGGCAGTTGCGAGGACACTTACGCAGGTGTATTCACATTGATCGAATTGAAGATCGTATTTGCAGCACTCCAGAAAGTCCAGGACCATCGCAATTCACGAACTTGCTGTTAACGCCGATCCACAACTACTTCATTCTTTATTAAGAGTTCTCCTCCAACTCTGAAACATTCGTCCGCTGCTGTCCTCAATCCTTGACAAATTGAAAAGCGAAACCCTGAGTGTAGATAAGAATTCATGAAATAGTTTGTATATAGAGAGGGGGATCCCGGATAAGGACTGTTGTAAAGATGTGCTGCCATGCAGAAAGTATTGCTGTGAAGCAGAAAATGGAGCACGAGATTACAGGTACTCGAGTACCAGCTTTACAAAACGCAGGCACGGAGAGCGAGCCCTGCTGTTAGAAATACTGTTGTAGAGCTCTTCAGAGCGGGCGACGCCTGGAGATTAGCGAGGGAAAGGGCTTTTTCACATTGCCCAGGGCACGCTGTGTCATACCCCGCGCTATAATCGCAGGCGTCAGCAATTTCTGCATTGCTGGAGCATGATGCTTGTAATGAGGCACACGTGGCAGAGCCACTCAACAGAGTTTCCTTCTCGCCACAAGTCATGTCCACCTTTTCTACTGCCTTTCCAAGACAGCTCAAGAACGAGGAAGTGCACGACGAAGGCGCGTAATCTGCACATTTAAAGCCTGTGCAACTTGCCTCGAGCTGGCTGCAAAGGGAAGCTATTGACTCGGCTCCACCATCGCAGTCCGAACTTAGACCGAGCGCCCCATACAGTTGCTTGATCTGATCTGGCGCAGTGGCACACGTTGCAGAGCTGGTGATGAAGTAGAGCGCAATGTTGAAAGACTGACAATGCGCGTCGCCTTGAGACTGTGCCCTTGTGCACAAGAGCATCAACATTGAAGCTGCAATTGCAAAAAGTTCGCGCATTTTGATCGAAATTGCTTCCTTTCCTTTCTTCCTGTTTCTGGTCTTGAGGATGTGTTCTCGCTGAGCTACTTGGGTTCGGGTTCTGTTGCAAAGCAAGCTCGCGGGAACTTTTCATGCTTGATCCGCTCGCATTCAGCCTCAGAAAAATACAACGAGGGAGGTAGTGGGTTCAGAGGCTCTGCTCATGCATCAACAGGGAGACCAAGGCGACGCAACGCTGCCTCTGGTGGTTTTGGCGCACGTCGGATGGAGCCATTTCCACAAACACCTCACGCCAAACTCACAGTCAAAACTCATCTAAACGAACGCGCAATCCCAAATTTTGTCGGTCCTTTCGCTCTTTTCGACCTTGATGGCGCGATGACGCTCTAGAACTAACTAGCTCTAGACAGTAGAACAACAATGCTGCAACACTGACTAGCTCGTGCCGTGCACGAATGCCGGTACAGTACCACAGTACTGGCACTCACTGTCAGTACAGTGTGATGATTGTAAATCTTGGATCAATGCGATCTTCGCGCAATCTCTGTGAGCGACTCGCCAACTATGCAAGTGTCCATTGTGACGGTTCCATTCGAGTCAATCATAAGGTGTAAGCTTACCTGTTTCAAGTCTACAGCAATCTGCTCGGGGGCTGAAGATGCCCTAACGATTACAACGCGTGGCGTATGTGATTGTACCGTGAATGACCCCAACACATACGTACCGGTACCTTTCCTTCTCCTATCTTTGTCTACAAGAGAAGATGTTTCCTCGCTTCGGAAACTGGCACATGTCAGTTGGATATTCGAGCCCTGGTGCGCTGATGAAAGATTCAGATGGATATCCGAGCCCTGGTGCACTGAACTGTGAGGATGAAAGATTCTGAGCAAGAGCCAGAGCGCTACTTTTCAATGTGTCGCCATGACGACAATGATCATGAATGTTGTGGCTCTGGGCGATCGTCCGGCATCGACGAAGATGCCGCAATAAATTTTCTCTCGGCCAAGGCGCTATGACAGATACTCAGTGGCTCGTTGAATCAGTGAGCCCGAGCCAAGAGCGGGCCACGCCACACTCTCTCTGATGGGTCCTGAGTAGTGTGCAGAGGTGCAACCATGATAGCAGATAAATTTCCTGAAGACATTTCTTGTTTGTATTCTGGTCTCCGAGCGAAAAATGTGTCTCTAATGTTAGTTCAATTATCCCAGTAATCGGCCGAGGTCGAAATATGAACGTGTATTCTACTATATAATTTTTGCAGTTCAGGTATGCAAATTCTAAAAAGTCGCAAGATTTGTAGCAAAGTTATTGCTCAAGCCCATCCAGTGTATTAACCTCAAATATTTCCGAAAGGTTGAAGCGCAGGTGAAGCGCGGCGATGCACTCACCCTCAGGAATACAGATTGCCTTGCTCCGAGCCATTGTGATTCGAATTGTTTCCTTCTGATCAGTTCCAATCTCTCGGATTGCCTCAATATGAACAGTTCGAAGATCAATTTGCAGATCGTAGTTCTCATCCGTAAAAATTCTTGGCAAGTAAGGGCTCTCTGTGACGGACTTTTGGGAATCAGAGTGCTTTTCGTGACGATCGACTTGAGGCAGAGTTCTGCTCTGGTAGTATCTCGTCCAGAGATCGGAAAGAATCGTCCGGGAACGTAAAAGCAGATCTTCCACTGTGCCGTTCGCTCCTATTTGGCGCGGATTGTCCACGTTTGCTGCGCCAACGTTTGAGACTGCCCTGAATCTCCCGCTCTCCTTTCCAGACGACTCACTAGAAGAAATCTCAACCTCTGGGCCAAGAGCTTCTACTAGGGAACACATAAACCAAGATGCCTTCACGCTGTCTGCGAAGAGCTTCACTGTTCCCGGAGCAGTCGCCTTTGGAAAAAGGTTGATTTGCAGGTCACGAATGCTCGCTGTGGCATCGTCGTCCGGGACGGACTCAGCCGGAAACATGGCCTCAACAGGGTCCACCCATTTATGTTTTGCCTTCAAAGTGTACTCGCCGTCGCCTGGGCCAGCCTGCCCTGCAAGCGTCAAATCGTACCCTTTGCTCAGCACTACTGCCTCGCCAAATAGGTGACTCCACTCGAAAGAGTCTGGTAGGCGCAGGTTTGCGCAAAGATTGCGCATGGATGCCATTAAAATACCAGAAACAATGCCCCCCATGGCAACGAAGGTAAAGTCAAATTCAATCTTGTCCGAGACAATTGGAGCAATGTACTTCTCCAAATAGCTTTCTACCCGGCGCATTTGTTGCTTGGTGTCTTCAACTTTCTTTTGGGCCGCCCGAATCGCTCGTGAGCCCGAGGCTCGTTCTACTTCATGCTCAAGCGTTTCCAAGTAAAGACCCGTGAAGATATCCATTGCCTGCTTCACATTCACGTCAGCCTCGACGTCCACGATTTGCAGATCTAACGTGACAGGCTTTACCGAGAGCTCACACACTCTGTTGAGTAACTGCAGAGCCCACCCGTTGAACTTGTTGGCAGCATCTGGCCCGAGCTCTTGACTTTGCAACAACACGTGCGGGTTGCTTTCGATCAAGCCAAGCATCCCAGCCAACTTGGTGATAGGTTGCGAAGCATACTGGAGTCTCCACTTGTAAATCCGGGCCATGGATATTGCTTTGCGATGAAAACCTGCGTATGTTGCCAAATCACTGCGAAACATTAGATCGAGCAGGACTGCTTCTTCATCGGACACTCCTAGAGCTTTCCTCGCAAGCTTGGCCGAGGAAGTTGGGCCGACAAGAGGGGCGCACCAAACTCTTGGAGGGATATCTCCTTTTACTTGCACTTTTCCCTTGAGCCGAATAAAATTTTGTGGGTGCTGAAAAAATATTCCAAGCCTGATTGGCAAATTTAACATGATGGTCGAGGAAATGACGCTGGGCAAGAGCGACGTAGTGAGCCAGCGGATCACGCGATCGGGAAGTAAGATCAAACCAGCGCCTGCCGTCTCCTTCGTCAAGTGCAAATCAAAATGGCTCTCCTCTTTCACCCACTTTGGCCGCAAGTCCTCAGCATCCCCACCTGGCTTGAATTTCAACTTGAGATACCAGTTTCCACTGACCTCCAAGTCAAGCCGGTTTACAGTCGGAGTGAGGAGACCACGGAGCACCTTGGATGTGGCCGTGTTCCCGTTGATAGAAAATTGGTAGATCCCCAAAATTGCGCGAATGTCTGAAACCTCCATGATTACTGTGCCAAGCTCGTCACCGCGACCCACGACAATATTGGCGTCAAGCGTCTCTAAATCCAAATCGCGCATACCAATGAAAAGACCATCCCCGGAATTAAGCCGGACTTTCCACTGCATACACTTTGGAAAGTACTGCTCCAACTCCAGCTCGTTTAGGTGACCCACCGTTGTCGCAAGCTCTTCCTGCAGTTGCTCGAGTCGGCTCTCGTAGTTTTGCTGCAAAAGCTGATTCGCCCGCTCTTTCCGAACTCGCTCACGCTCAAAAACACTACCAAACCCTTCCTCTTCCTCGGTCTCGTCAAAACTACCAGTTCCAGTTGCCGAAAAGGCAGCAGCCAATGCATCGAGCTCGGCAATCTGATCCTGTTTGTCCGCGTCAAAATCATCGCCCTCCTTGAACTTTTGCTGCAAAAGAGCAGACAGGTCTCGAACATGCTTGCGAAGACCCTTGATTACAGCCTTACTTTCGTGCCACATTGCGTTGATCATGCTGTCTTGCTCCGAGAGCAAATTGTTGCGAAGCTCCTTGATGTGTTTTATTTTGCTTGTGTGTAGCAACTTCTCGCTCTGTAAAAGCGCCTTCTTGTTCTTCTCCAGCTCCTTTAAAGATTCGGCGAGATAGTTGTCTATATCCTTGTTGTAGCTGTCTTCCTGCTCCTCCGGGACGTCGACGAGGTCAAGAGACACAGCCTCCTCGTTGGATTCGCGAAAGGACACACGTTTGCTCATCCGCTTCCGTGCTCTGTTCAATTCTTCAAAGATAAAATTCGAGCTGGGTTTGGGGCTGAATGACTTGCCCTGGTCTTCGCAGTCCTTGAAGAAGTCTTCTCGGAGAGAATGAGCCCTGCGCAGTCTTCGGGTAGCCTCCGATGCGTGGAAGTCGCCTCTCTCTTTGTCCAGCTTCTTTCGGTATTCTGGGTCCATCGCCCTCGTCTTCGCTTTCTGCCCCTCGTGCTTTTGCAGCACAGCCATATACTTGTTCAATGTGGCTCTTCGTGCGCGACGCTGCCTGCTCACGGACAACCTGGGCTGAAATGGCACCTCGCCACCCTCATCACCAACTGAAGACGACGCGTCACCGCATGCCGAGCACTTTCGATCAGCGTCCAACCTGGAGCCGCACTCCCTGCAGAATTTGTCCCTTTTGCGTAGTAGCTTACTCGTCACAGAGCCAATCGACGACCGCGACGATGCCTCGGTCTTTGCACTAGCTATAGAGAACCTGTGCTCCTGTGGAAGCGAAGCCGACACCACCTTGCTTCCGATGCTCCCGCGAACTGAGCTTTTGCGACCATTTCCGTCCTCTCCAGCGAAACCGCCCTTCTTGCACGAGAGAACCTTTCCCAGGCCGCGCCGGCAGCCTTCCATTTCCCTTTTTCTTCCTTAAAACAATGAAGCACGTAACCGTTGTCACCGACTTTGACAGCTGACAGCACAAAACCGTTGCACGAGATCTCTTTCCCAATGTCACTCCAAAGACCAAGAGCCCGCCAGTGCGATTCAAACCGCCCAAACACAGCACAGCCAGAAGAAGAACAACGCAATTCGCTCTTCCACCCAAACAGATCAGATCAGCAAGAGGAATTACGGGCACCGCGCGCTCCACGAGGTGTCCAACCGTACTTGAACCAACCTCTCAAAACGAACCGAAGCTCTAGTAGCTAGCTCCTTCTCCCTCTAGGCTAGCTAAAAGCAATCCCCACACTTGCGCTCGGCAAAGTCAAGCCACAAACGTCTATGCACACATGCACGAATCCAGCTCCTCGCTTTCTAGCTATAACCTGCTCACCAACAGCCACGATTAGCAACTGGCGAGAGAGAAAGATATATATATATATAGAGAGAGAGAGAGAGCTTCAAAGAATTCCGCAATTTTCTTTCCCCTAGATCATAGATCATAGATCATAGATCAGCCTCGCCCCAAACGCCCTTATTTCCCGTTCAAACACCACGTACTCGAACTCCTACTCAATCCTTAATGTCTCAATTAGCTGTCCCACGGGTGTCCTCGCCGCGTACACCTCTCGCCACTACTGCCCACAGCTAGTAAGAACTTACAGAAGAAAGAAAACTACATGGTGCGTTTGAACTAGTCTTCCTTTACCAGTTCTCGCTAGATAACCTGGGTGCTAGAGGCTGTGGAAGAGTGTAGCGCTCTCTTATGGATATCGGTAATTGATGGCCACGTTTGCGGTAGTGAGGCTAAGAAGGGACGCACCAATGCGGTACACACCGTTACGAAGTCTTAGCTGAGACTGTTAGTTATTTGCGTAGTGTGCGTAGTATTAGGGAGTGTGCACAGCTACGATCTTCTTCTTGAGGTCACGAAGAGAACTGGCGTGAACCAAATAATGGTTCGTCTTTGTTCAGCGAAAAGAACAGAAAAGCGAAGAAAGGTGAATGGCGCAAGAGAAGGCTTTTCTTTTGGAAAGTGAACTAGCACTTTGGCACTTAACTTTATCAACAACGTACAAAAGTGGTTCGATTATGCTTACTCTATAGCTTTGCAAAACAAGAGTGCATCATGGTCGCCTCGAGAGTCTCCGTTTGAGAAACGAATTCCAGGGCGATTGATCCTGAACTGAATCATTCTTGATGAGTTGAGTTGAGAAAAAATAAATGTACAGAAATGGTTAGTAATGTCTTAAAGAAACGCGCTCCAGCCGGAGTAGAGCTGGCTCAGGTTCTCTTCTTTCGTGGCTTCTTCGATGAGCAGGTGCACCTGGCCCTGGGTAGAGAGCGGCGTGACGTCTAAAAATCGTCCCAGACGTTGTGACGCCGCTTGGGATTCAAGCTTTTGACGCACAATCCCGTCCAATCGCTCTGCGATGTCGCGCATTTTGCTTTGAGCCTCTAATTTTCCCTGCGTAGCATCACGAAGAGGTGGAAGGCGAGCCGGCTTTTGGAAATCTTTGCGCTTGCTCATCTTTTCGCTTTTCTTGCCCTGCGTTTGCTTGACCCTCGTCCACTCAACTAGAGGATCCACGACAAAGCTTTCCAAAACGCTCAAGAGCATGTTTTTGGTTTCGCGTAAAACTTGAAGCGCAACTTCGCATGTGCGACGGAAAACACCATCTACACCGCACACGTCCATTCCGTCGACCATATGCCGCGTCAATCTAAACGGCACAATCTCTGGCTTTGCCAATGTCAAGCCTTTATCGAAGAGACAATCAAAGTCGACGTGGACGCACTCCCCAGTCCCAATGTCCATGAGAATGTTCTCCGCATGACGGTCGCCCAGGCCAATTACGTACCCAACCATCGACCACACTGCGCAAGAGCGAGTGAACAACGTTCTGGCATGCAGCCAGCTCTCAGGCTCCAAGTAGTGATTCAAAAACCACTTGTGGAGCATAGGAGGGAACGATTGGCATACCTGACGAAATTTGCGGACAGTGTCCCGCCCAAGCTCGTCCCGATCTACTTTCCTGCTATTTTGGGCCGCGTCCAATGCGGCTCGAGATTGCTGCACAAGGCGCGAAAACGAGTGCACTTCCCCCTCTTCCTTGTATACGTAGTGCACAATTTGGCGGAAGGCGGTGGTGTTGTCGACCCACTCGAGTAATCCGCAAGACTCGTTGAGGCACACCACTGTGTATGTGCGAAGACGGAGCTTGCGCTTGCGAGCTTGCGGATCCTTCTCAAAAAGCCTGTTCACGACTGCGGTGAACTCCATGGCGCGCGAGTCCTTCCTCAAATCTCCGCGATTTTCGTTCTTACACAAAAAGTCCCGGGTTTTTCCATGTGAGGTAAGCAAAGTGATGCGCTTTGGCTTTTCTTTAGATTGCATGATCTCGGCTCGCTTTGCAATGTCCGTTACCATTGGGACGCGGGCTCCGAAAACTTCCAATGGATTCTCCTCCAAAGATTGTGCCCCACTCTTGCGTCGCTGTCGCTTGCGGGAGTGGCTCGCCTCGTTGCTTTCGTTTGCACTGGTTCTCTCCGCAGATGCTTTTAAATTTGGCAGCATCGGAGAAAGCGTCTCCTGCACCGGCAAGCACAACGCGCTCGCCGCCAGGGCACGGCGGATAGAGCGCACATCGAACCCGTCAACCTGACTTAGGTCCAAAACAACCCGATTGGTTTGCCTGTCCTGCTTTGGCGTACACTTAGGATCTTGGCGATAGTCGTATCTCGCAAGCTGAATTAGGTACTCAAATACCGACCCTGCAGACTGGTATTGTGATTTAAGATCAAGGACGGCCCGGCCGTCGCTCTGTTTAATACGTGGCGGGGTGGATACACTGATGAGGGCATGAAACATCTCCTCCGCTCTCTCCTTGCGCTCCTCCACGTTTGATTTCATTACCCCCATGACGTGCCAAAACGACTGCGCCGGGTATGCGTGCATGATCTTCACCAGAATAGCTTTGGTGATGTTCCACACCTCCTTGCTTTCCACCCCGAGGCGACTTACTAGCTGCGGGATAGAAGTATACCAGACGTAAGCTGGCAGCTTGTCGCAAAGATTGCTCATCAGAGTGTTCATGCGCCGAAACGAAACTTCATCGCCCGACATCCCTTCGAATTCTGTACCGCTCTGAGGCGAACCTTTACGGGGATTTCCAGTGCTACCAGCTGCAAGGAGTGCGGCAGCAGCTGATTGTCGATTGCGCCCTTTCCGCTTTGGCGAACGACCAGCCCCGGAAGAGGCCCTTGCTTCCTCGGCTGCAATAATTCGGGGGTGAAGTGCTTCAGTCTCTGAATACCACGTGGTCAGGATCCGAGGAAGCGCCTCGTAAAGGTGGTCGTAGGCTCCGTTCTCTAACGACTTGGCGTACTGCTTTAAAATAAACAACGTCAGTAGCTGGGTTTCCTTGACAATGCTGTCTTCACCCGAAGTCGCCTGGCTGGTGTGGAATGAGTCTTTCTGATTTCTCGCCTCCAGTGCCCCCCGCAACGCGCTCCCTGCTCCACTGTTCTTCGCCCCACTGCCGGCCATCTTGGCGGCGATCTGATCAGCCTCCTCCTCTTCCTTCTTGAAATTGAAGAGCAACACCTCAAACAACTTCGCAAAATGGAAGTTTGCCTTTGACCACTCGGGCCGCAATTTCTGGACGGTCTTGTACCTGAAAATCATTTCTTGACCACCGCGCTCGCAGGATGCTGCCATCAAGTTTGTAGCAAGCAGCAAACCCTTAGCACGGACTTTCCGCAGCAGCGGATGCGACGCCGCAGCTTCTTCGGTAACTGCGTTAAGATCAGGCTGCACCGGCTCAAGTATCATAAGCGCTTCATGGATTCCTCCGCCAATCAGATCAGGGCCTCCAAGCCTCGACTTGGCCAGGCCGGCAGACTGATTCAAACCATTGGAAGAAAGCTCTGCGAGGTAAATCTTAGCCTTGTAGAGAGCAACTTCTGCCTCGATTTTCCCCTGGCCGATCAGCGCAGAGACAGAGTTGTTCCTGCTTTGAAGCATTAGGCCATCGTTGCTGTCCAAGACAGCCCTTGAACACTCCTGCACTCTCTGAAGGCTGGCAAGGCAGTTTTGCATGGACCCAGCCATTCGCGAAGTCTTGGCTAATGCGAGCCACCCCAGCATCTCCTCGACTTTCAGACTCGCAAGCTCGTAAATGGTCCGCCTTACCTCGAAGAGCTCTTCGCGCATCTCCACCGACGGCGCAGTGATTTTTAAGCGATTTTCCCACACTGCTCTCGGAACGACTTTTTGAATTTTTTGTCGAGATGCATTCAAACTTCCAGCATTGCGAAGCACGGGAGAAGATCCGAGAACCCCAAGGACAGGCCTGAGTCGGTGCCTTTTCGCCATTCCCACCACCTCCCAGCCTTGCTGAAGTTCTGTAAGAGCCTGCAAGCGCACAAGCATGGGATAAGCATGGATATACGACTCCATGCTCACCGCAGACAGAGACTCCATCACTTGAAGCTTGGCATTGGACAATTCGCGCTGAAATTCTTTGAAGAGCGCATGCTCTCGGTCCCGATCTTGTATCTCACTGCTCTTCGCCAGAAAAAGTATCGCCCTCGACAGGCTTTCGGCAAAATTCGATCCCATGTTCCCAGGGCCAGCATCTAATAGGTTTGCGACTTCTCCGCTGCTCGGAATCTGAGCCCGATTTAAGCTCTTATCGTGTGATAGCGAAGCTTCCCCGAGGGCGTTCTCCAGTTCGTCCCACCTATTGAGTCTCCAAAGCGACTCGAGACAGAATGGCGAGATAATGGGTTTCACATCCCGCTCTGCGCCATTCGACATTGACACAATGATGTCGAGGTGACGAAGCCTTCGAAGGCACCGTAGACGCCCTTGATGGAGCCACAGCTCCCGCGACGAGTTGTTCTTCGGCAACTTTTTGGGGGTCGTCTGAGTAGACAGAGTCGGTGCAACCCGCTGTCTCTTCGCACGAGGGGACAAGAGAAGCTCGTCACTGGAGCTTTGCTGCTTCGCATTTGCTGGCAACGAGACAACCTCATGGTCAGTTTTGCGCGCCAGCGCAAGCATTCTCTCGTAACATGCTATGGCCTCACCCCACCGGTTGCCAAATTCTAGCTCATATATTTGCTCCTCAAGGTTGGGCTGCCCTCCGTCACCGGGTTGAGTACCCGCAGGAGGCTGCAACACACGATTCGAGTATTTTCGATTCACTATCAGATATCGATTTCGAATTTGCTCCAGTGCAGCATTGCTATCCTCTGCAACTTGCCAATTTGAAACGGTTCTTCTCGTATTCCCGAGAACGTAGCCGGTGCCAGGTCCACCATCATGCCTGGATCGCAACGTTCCGACTCCGTATAAGCCGTCCGGCTCGTCTTCGATGGAGGCGTAAAGCGCGTGCAAGAATGTGATTTCATCTCGCTCAAACTGAATCGGTTGAGTCGGCGCCCATGATCCAGGTGAGATAGATCCTCCACACGCTTTTTCAATCGCGTGGGTGGATCTCAAGTGGATTTCAAAATACTTTAAAGCTCGTGCATAAGCCCCGCATCTGAATGCGGCTCCGGCTAGGCACCTGACAGGGATTCTCCGAAGCAGAGAAGCCACTGGCGCCTTAGATTGAAAATCGCCTTCGTAGATGAATTCAGCGAAAGGCGGAGCCTCGTCCCGCATGCTTCCCGTCTCCATGGTACGCTGCCTTGTTGCGTGCCGAGTTGCAATATTCATTTGCTTCTCCCAGGCAGCAAGAGTATCATATAGTGTAAAAATGACATGTGCGTTTCGTTTGATCCTTCCGCTCACGTCAAAGACCGACGCCGACTCGTTTGGAGCATCATCCGAATCATCCAAGTTTTGAGCATCCCCAAAGCCAGCCCCAGCTTCCTGAGCACGCTGCAACCTCTCTCCGCTGGAGGTGAGGTTGCTCGGTGGAGTTTCAATCTCATCGTCGCCTAAAAGCCGCACTCCTCTCCACGTCTCCCGAAGAATATCCATTATTTCATTCCGGATTATTCCGGCTTCAGACCTTGCGCTGTCGTCGCCCAGACACAATACGTTCTGAATTGCGTAGGGCAGAAGAAAGAGTAGCAAATCAGTTGTCCCGCTGTATGTTTGCAAGACAAGAAGAGCTCTCATTATCTTGCTTTGTTCACCTCCACACTTGAGCGCTAAATGGGCGAACCAGTCGCCTACAGAAGTCTCAAAGGGCACCTTTGCGCCAAAAAAACGAGTGCCGTTCTTTCCAAGCGGAGTGGGTGCGTGGAATCCATCCTGCGTGAAGTGATAATTCGTGTCCCAAAAGGGTCGAATGACCTCGATGATATCCTCCGATAAGACTTGACCAATGTATCGCATTTCCTGGGAGCCATTACCTTCCGTGGCTCGATTCCTCGCCTTGCCTTTTCCCTGAGCCTGAGAAGCCGACGTCTCTTCATCTGTAGGTTTTACTGTGCTGTAGCCCCTCTCCTCGAAAAAACGCAAGAGCTCCTGTAAGGCCATACCGACTTGCATATGCGACTGAGGGTCTGGCGCAGCTCGCAAGGCGTCGACTAGGTAGGCTTCAATAATAAACGCTGCAAGGCATTCATTACCCATGTCCAACTTCAGGCCATTGCTCTCTACCTCCATCCTCCGAATATGAATTGGGGATTTCATCGCGGCTTCCTTCCGAGCTGTCAGAGCTTGGTGTAACATCTCCTGATCCAGCCGAGATGGATCGATGGCTCCAAGCTCGCCAAGGCAATCGCTGCAAGCCAGCCTCACCAAATTCGTAGTGCGTTCCGTGCTGCGTGAGGTAGCGCCACCAGCTGCAACAGTTCGGCTTACGCGAAGTAGAGTTCCGATTAGCTCGGAAAGAAGCGGCACAAGGCGGCCTTTCCTGTCGTTTTCATTTTCCTCCAGGCTAAATGCAGCTGTTTCAACAGTCTGAACGGACTCTTGGTCGTCAGATTGAAGTGGGGAAGAGCGGCTGTGCGCTCGCTCCTCGAGCAGGATCTCCTCTGTATTGCTGTCCTTATCTTGTCTCTCGGCCACAGCGTTTATGGACTTGTCCAAAAGGACATTATGAAGATTTGATCCATTCGTGAGGAGCACTTGCTTGAGCTCCTCCAATGCCAAAAGGCGAACACTGTCGGACTCATGCGAAATCAGTTTGATGAGCTGCGCAAGCCGGAGATCCAGAGAACTAGTGCCGCACTCATTCAGCAGAATTCTTCCAATATCTTTTAGTGCGGGGTGGGATGTCGGAAGAATTTCCCGAATGTCCGCAAAAGAGGATCTTAGGTCGTCCTTCCGCGACACTACAAGCCACTGAATAGTGCGAACAGCAGAGTCCTCGACCTGACGAAGAAGTGCTGATATTGCAGCAGGCTCAAAATCACCTTCAGAGTCCATGCGAAGCATCCGTCCCGGAGCATTAAAGCCCATCGCAGCACTACTGCCTCTCGGAGAGCTGATATCAAGCAAAGCAGGATCGCGAATGCCGACACCCTTGGAATTTGTGGAGACAGGCCGAAGGCATGGCAAGAGCGCGACAACAATCGAATTCAAATTGCTGCGTAGAGTAGTTGCCGAAAGAAGGCGGACCAAGTCATGCATTAATTCACAGGCTTCCAATTGGAGTAGCGGTTCTTTCTCTTGCAGAGCTGTTTTGACTGTTGGTAGAATTTTGGGAAGGAACACATCGACGCGGTTTTGCAAAAAGCTTTGAAGTCTCTTGGCACACCGTAAGGCATGGCGCCTTTTGTTTAGAGGCTTCCAGCGGTCTTGAATGCATTCGGAAAGAATTCCCATCATGTACATGAATTGCGAATGTACAAGGTGGACAACTAACACTTCCGAATCAACCTCTGTCTCTTTTTGCTGGGCTTCTTTTTCAGAGGCTAATACCTCACTTGCGTCCGAGCGAGAGGAGCGCTGGTAATTTTCCACCGGGTCATCAAGTGCGTAGTGCGCAAGAAGGGCCAAAATACGCTCCGTCCCATCGTCAGGTGCTCCCGAAGAATCCACGAGCCGAAACGAGACTCTTGCCAAGATTGTCTTGAGGCAAAGGTCAAAAATATCCTTGATCGAGAACTTTGCAAACACCAGGATCCTCCGCCAAACTTGATATCCTGCCTGGCCCTTCTCTTGGCTGGAAGAAGGCACGGCGTCCTTCCCAATGCTCACAGCTTGCAGATTTTCTTTAGCTTGCTTGTCGTCAGCCAGCAGCTCCACGATCTCCACAATCCAGCAGTCGTACTTTTCAATGATAAGCCGTCTGATCAATGGATCTC
Source organism: Parietichytrium sp. I65-24A (assembly GCA_012862575.1). Taxonomy (NCBI): domain Eukaryota; class Bigyra; order Thraustochytrida; family Thraustochytriidae; genus Parietichytrium; species Parietichytrium sp. I65-24A. Next base: position 159,009 of record BLSF01000077.1, read on the forward strand.
GATCTTCATGTGCAACTTCGGGTATTCGGTATACACGTTTTGCTAGCTGAAAAAGCACCTCAAGATTCATTTCACGCAGCATATCTGGAAGTACGTACGGAAGACAGTCGCGGATGAATTTGCTGGTAAACCCAATTCGCGCAAGCTCTGCGCGAGCTTCCTTACTTGCGTTGGCGTGGCCATTCTCCACTGCATCTGGTGCAGATGACGAGTTTGCCACAAGGGGGTCCAATCTGGAGAGCTGGGTATCGTCGCGTTCATCAAACTCTGCACCAGGGTCGTCTTCTTCCGGCGAATACTCAAACACTTTGAACAAAAGCTCCTCCAGTGCCTCCGGGGCCTTTGAGATCAGAGGCTCTGTGTACAGCATGACGAAGAGCTGCGTATACAAACTTCTCTTCATCCATGCAAATAGTTTTCTGATTACCACCCCTTTCCTCTCGGACTCGTCACGATCAGCCTTTCTGAATCCATGAGCATCTGCGATTCGATAAAATTGCTGACAAACTGTTTGTTTGAGGGCATCAGCAGCTTCGAGATGCGAAGATAATTGGCTGAGCTGCTTTCGCTTGGAAGGGTCGGTGCTACTCACCACGGACTCGCTACCATTCGACAACGCAGAATTTACAGTACTCGCTCGAGACAACTGTTTTCCTTCTCCATCCTTCTGCTCTCCACTCTCGTCCGTCTCCAAGTCTTCCTGAATAGTGCTAATTTGCTCCAAAAGCTCGTTAGACCACGCCAGGGCCACAGCGTATTGTTGCGTGAGCATGAGTAAAGACCAGCTCAAGAAATTGGAACCAACGCTAACTCCCTCGACAGTGTACGTGACGTCGGCTGTACACCCAATAGTACCAATAGCGTACAGCATGCTGTGAGAAATAGGCTTGGAATCGTGGGATATCGCCTGAGAGTGGTCCTTCTGATGCTTCCCAACCAGGTGACGCAAGGTCTTCATAAAAGCGCTCACATTGGTCGTCTGCTTTTCGTGGTGGAAAACTGCACGGAGCAGATCACAGCGGCCTTGAGCTTGCTCTGACACGAGCGTGATTTTCTCCGCCGATATACCTTCCACGGCATCCCAGTCTAAAGAGTCAGAATGGCGAATAAGGAAATTGGCGCCGCCACCACACCCCTCCACGAAAAGGGCTAGCTCCTCTGCAACAGCGAGCCTCACATGCTCATCCGGGTCCTCCAGTAGATTGAGCAAAGAGTTGAACATCTCGTCAAACTTGTCTTCTTGGAGTATAGTACGCTTCTCTGTGCACGCTCCGACGTGGACCACCCTTCGAAAGATGCCACAACAGCAACGAATCATTGCAACCCGAGCCTGTGAGTACATGGTACTCGACGTCAAGGCATGAAAAAACACTGCATAGAGCCACTGCTTGAAAAGTAAAATCGAGCCAGGAACGTCCCCAAGCACACTTGGGGCCGAAGTGTTTCCAAAGTGGCACCAGCATCGGAAAGGCGGGGCTCCTTGAGAAAAGGAGCTGTTACTCGGCTCAGCATTTCCGCTCATCTCCAGAGAGAGATCGACGGTTAGCATCGGATGATCCCCGTTTCCGGCGCCAGTGCCTGCAAAGTCGTCCTCGTTCCAAATTGGCAGAGAATTGACCCTTGCGGCGCAATAAATCGCAACCATCACCTGCTTGAACTTAAGCCACTGCTCCTCCACCGATTCCCTCCAGTACCACTCCGGTAAAATCGGTGGCCACACCATTGGCTCATCAATATATTCCTCCTCATCCTCCGTATCGAATGAGCCCAGTCCGCCAATGTCTACCATAATCCAGGAGCCTATCTTGCTCAAGAACCCGCGCAAGATGTCCAAGCTCTGCTCAGACATGTCACCATGCGAATTTTGAGTCTGTCCGAGAGCGATTTCGCTCTGTGACTCGGAGTCTCGCGCTGGGCCTTTTGACCTCATCTTGAAGACCAACTCCTCGCAATAGGTAGATAAAAGAGCTTGCTTAATCCTGAGATTTGTTAGTAGCGACGGAAGCTGTAGCTGTGCGCGCAGCTTGATCGAAACGGCTGGGTTTATTAGCGCAGAACCTAGAACGCGAACGCAGGCACTTGTGATGTCTCGATGCGAGACACCTTCATCTTCTAACAAATTGCGACTCGATTGGTCCTCTTGCAGCTCAATCGCAAGCTCATTTACGTACCAATCAGTTGGGAAATTAGATGCCAATACCACGCATCTCTCTTGGATTCCAAGCTCTAGAGACGCTAGCAGCGCTTCATAACCCCAAAGTGTTTTGGCAGCGCAAGAAGCGGCCGTCCCATTCTCTGCTTGATGGCAATCTGGTGGGGCGGAGTAGCACATTTCCAACAGAGAAAAATTCTCACGATCCGACTGCCGCACTTTGGGTATTCCAAGGGACCGGTCTGCCAATTCCATTGACTCTACTGCATCAAGTTGCTGAAAGACATCGTGCTGTTTAAGGCAGGCAACAGTCAGCAAAGCGACACGTTGTAGCGACTCTCCAACGTGACGAGCGCCATTATGAAACGAATATATTACACACAGGAAGAGGTCGATACAGATATTTGCCGCCCATACCCTTGAATCATGTGGCATGTTGCCGAGATAGCCATCTTTGAGAACTCCCTTGAGCCAGGACGCGCAAGTGTCCAGAAGAGTCCTGCACATGGCATGGTTTAGCAGTATAGTCTGTGATGTGATAAGCATAGACTGCGTCAGAATTGCAAGTGAAGCCTCCGCGACCAGCCGCCTCTTCTGATGAGTTGTGGGCACCGTGGAAGAAAGAGAGTGGCTGCAAAGAACGACGACGCATTCCAAAAACGAACTCTTCACCAGCGGGCCAACAATGGGTTCTGATACCTTCGCCTCTTGAGCTAGCACTGAGTCGGCATTCTGTTCCCGATCACCAGCTACAGATTGACGCGGAGAGTCCCTCAGCGCGCGCTTCTTTGCAAGCACTGAAGCTTTCGCTAACAATACCCCGGAGAGAGTTCGTGGAGCCATGGCCATCGGCATCTGGCTCGTCCCTTGCTGCCTACCAGCAGGTCGCGCGCTGGGCTCAGGAGTATGGTGGAGTGGTGTGTTTCGACGTTTCTTCCGCGCGTTCGCCAAGGCATTGGAGAGAAATGCTTGCAGATCATCGGTGTCGTCTTTAAAAATTAGCTCCATGGCAATGGAAATAGATGATGCTAAAACAGCATGTAGATCTCTCTGAAGCAAGATCTCATCTCGCAGAATCAAGCCCAACAGATACCTAATGTAGTCTGGGTGAGAGGGAAGGAGGTGATGAAACGCAGAGATGAGCTGTTCTAAAATTGGAGCTGTGCGCTGAATTACGACTTCCGGGGCTTCAGCCGAAGAGCGAAGAATATTTGTGATGATCCAAGCATCGTCGGGCCTCAGCTTCAACAGGTCTGACGTCTTCAATGCGACTCGCAGGGTTCGCTCCAAGCGAACCCATATTGGGCGCGTTCTATCCGACGTAAACATGGCTTCCGGGTTTCCAGAAGATGCCACCAACCTGAATACTTGACCCAGGAGGCTAGAGCGGAGTGACAGAGCGAGATCAAGGCCAAAGGACACTCCAAATGTCTCTTCCCTACCTCTTTCTCCGCCAACCAGTACAAATCTAGCTGCGTCAAGAGCGGCACAAAAGAGGTCAATGTGGAAATCTGTGAACTCATGTTTCTGGATGGAATCCAGACACTCTGCCAAAAGAACTTGAAGTCGTCTTGAGAACTCTACAAACGATGGTTGCGAGCTCAACAGAATCCAGTGATCGCGAGCTAGCCCGCCCCCAACACGATATATCAGGGACTGCAGTTGCAGTCTGCGCTCCTCCGTGGATATATTCAGTCGCAGGGTAGCGCTTTCTTCCCTTTGCCCATCGGAGATGGTCAGCCTGCCGGGTTTGGCGGCGGGCGAGGAAACTTTGCTCGAATTTGACTCCGAAAGGCTGGTTTTCGCTCCACCAAAGCTCTGGCACAAAGATGTAAAACATTGCACCGAGGCTACGGAAGGTGCACCCGCCGCCATCGCCAGATCCATGTCTATCAGGTCCTTGAGCACCGCGAAAAGTGCGAGGGGATCTGAGGAAGCCAACATTGCAAGCAACGCTTCGATGTTAGTCAGGAGCAAGGGCAGCAGTTGCGACCTCGCAATGGCAGGCTCCGCGCCAAGCGCGAACAGTTTCAGAAGCAATGGCCCAACCGAAGCGACCTCTCCATACCCAAAAGCGGCCTTGGAATGAGGGCAGAATGTCCCTTCCAATAGCACGTGGATTAGCTGAAGTGAGCTCCCCAGTACCGACGGACCTTCATGGATTTCGGCCTGCAGAACTCTTGGCACCAGATAATGCTTCGAGATGGACACCACGAACTGCTTGACTTTGATGAGCATTTTGCGGCATTGTGAGTGATCATCTTGTCTCCCCGCTTCGCGCCCTCGCTCAGACAGCGTTAAGCGATGTCTGCTCCCGTGGACGCGTAGCTCTCGCAGCAGGATCTCCAATAAATTCACCGAGCTGCTGCTACTGCTGCCTCCGCTCATCCTCCGCGTGCATTCCGCGTCCCACCCGTCCCCGGACCCCAATTTTCACAATTCGCCTCTTGTCCCTTGGTGCCCACCGTAGCCCCACACCTGCGCACCGAGCGCCGCCCCAGTTTCCCTCCGTTCACACTTGCGCGTTTCTTGTCTTGGCAAGGGCAGTGCATGAAAGTGTTGTTCTGAATTCTGTACTCAAGTACAATGCGTGATTGATGTTTTCGACGATTGAAAAAAAAAGAGTGGAAAACAAGACAAGATTGGATAAGATTGGAGATGAAGGGAGGGAGTTTGCAGGCGCGATAACAGTACCGGTACTTATTGGATTGCGGTAAGGTTCGGGATGTTGGATGGTTGTGTGAATTGTGTGCCAGTGCATGCCAGTGGATGCCGGACTATGGGAGCATGGCTTCGCGAAAACCCTCGGATGGGTCAGGACTTGAGTCTTGTTGATTGCACTCAGTTGTGCATGGGAGTTTCGAGCAAGGGAATGTGAAGATAGCCGGCCGCTGAATCGAGGGTCCTGAGAAGATTGTGCATGCCTTGAACATTCCTCAGTTGCGCGTGCTTTCCCATGGCAGGTTCAGGTGGGCTTGCAAAGATGCTGTGGTCTGCGCACCACAAGTCGCAAAAGTGACGAAGGTTGCATGTATATACTTCGACAGATGAAAGTCCTTTGACGTGAATGTTGTATGCCTTCTCAGAGGGTGTTCTTTTGAATAGGTCTGATTGGAGCCAATGACTTCCGCTTAGAAGCGTCGCGCCAGCCTGAGTACTGCAAAGACATTTCGGCTTTCCACCTCTCTTGGCTTTCCAGCAGATGCCGCTCCTCACGAACTTGAACCTGCGATATGCGTTTCTGGGCTATCTCGCGCACCATCGCAGTCTGGTCTCTGTGAAACTCCGCCAACTTTGATTGAATCGCATCATAAACATCAGTGTCTCCCCGGATTGCCGCGCACTGCGAGGGTGTCATCCCGGATTTTGTCTTTGCCAGCAGGTCACTCGATGCCTTATCCACAAGCGCTTTGACGACGTGTCGTGAGCTTGCCAAATGCAGGGGCTGCTCGCCCAACTGATTGCGCATAAGCCCGTCTGCTCCACTTCTGATCAATTTGATTACCACGGACACTGAACCAGCTGCGCTTGCAAAGTGCAGGGCGGTTTGTCTTCCGAACACGGAGAGCTTATTGACCTGAACCGCTGGGCATGCTAGCAGCAGCTTCACCGCGCCATCGTTTGCTGATGCACAGGCTTCCTGTAGAAGAGTTCTCCCGGTTTCTGCATGCAGAGCATTGACGTCAACAGACACCTTGCCTCTTGCCTTCAGCCAGGATTGCAATGCTGCGATATCGTCCTGCTTCACCGCAGCAAATGGGTCAATATCACACCTTTCACGCTCTACACTCCTCAAACTAGCTCCGCAACCCCGAAGCAGTTCAAGGCGCTCGCGAATGCTCGGCTTTCGAGGCAAGTGTGGAGCATCATCCCTTCCTTCCGCATCGCACTCTCTTGAGTGTCTGTCCTCGCCTTCGGACTTGATCGCTCGTCCTTTGTCTGACATTGTAGCATCGCCCTTGAGTCGCGCTTCATGCTCGCTTCGCCCTTGGCGAGCTTGACTGTCATGCGATGCAGCTTCATCCCGGGTCAACTCTCTGGGAACCTCTCCGGCCTTCTGCTTCTGAGTATAGCCTCCAAGAATCGAAGCCAGATCGTCCAACAGCTCGAGCTGTTCCTCCTCCGACATTCCGTCGCACCAGCGTAGTCTGATGGAGTCGAGCACAACAGACATGGGCGAGCCAGAGCCTTCGACTTTGCCCGCCACGCTTATCGCCGCGAACTCTAGTCCTCACAACGACCGCATTTGCTGCGCTTTTGCCCTTTGTTCACCGGCCCTCTCCGCTCCGGTGACCTTCGCGACTCTCGCAGAGAAGCTGCATGTACATGTACGTCCGCGCAAGTATAAGCTGAACCGAGTCATCGACTTGGACTCGGACTCCAAGCAATGATGTAAGTTTGTTCAACGTGCATGATGATCCCAAACGCACGTGGACGAAACAAGTAGCCAATGGACTAGCTCTGCGAGGAATGAGGAGGATGAGGAGGATAAGGCTGATAAGGCCTAGGTTGTATAGTATTGTAATGTATTGTATCATCATGTATCATCGTGCGTGTGTGGCGCAGCGTGTCGTCGCGTCTTGTGTCTCTCGTGTTGCTTTGTATTGTGTTGTGTTGTGTTCCGGGAGTCGTATTTCATCGAGGCGTCTGCCGCAGGAGAAGTTGGCCAAGATGCAACGGGCTTTGTGGCGGAGCCCGATGCTTCGCGTGGCGCTGCAGGCCACGGCACGTCGGGAGCTGAGCTCCAAGTCTTCAGACGGTCTGAAAGGAATAATCGAGCAACACAAGGTGGAGGATATCGTGAGACAGCAGCATTTGGAGAAAGTTAAGCTGCTGGAGGAGCAGATGAAAAGCAGGCAGCACCCGTCTGGGCTGACGGGGGTTGAGGCTCAGATTAGGACGTTACAGGAGCAGGTGAATGAGCTGTTCTCTTCCAACATGCTAGACCAAGCCGCGGAGGTAGCGGAGATATGCAAGGAGACTGTGGCAAGTCACTTTGGGGAAACGCACCCGGTGTATGCGAGCTCCATGAACAATCTCGGAATGATTTACAAAGGCCTTGGCAAGTGGGAGGAAGCTATTGATGCGTATGCAGAGGCGGTGCGAGTCTACAGAGACACTTTGGGCGAGCGGCACTCCAATACAGCGATTGCCATGGAGAATCATGCGCACGCCCTGAAAACGATGGCCATGTCTAAGAAAGGCGTGGAGCGGCACATTTTGTTGGAAAACGCTGTAGCGCTCTTTGAGGAGGTTTTGAAAATGAAAGCTGTAGCGCTTGGAAGAGAAAACGTACAAGTCGGAATGACTATGCAGAGCCTCGGGTCTGTGATCCGATTGCAAGGGGACAAGGCTCGGGCTACGAAATTGATCAAAGATGGTTTTGATATTGTTGTCCGGCTGCTGCCAGAGTCTCACGCAGTAGTTGCTACCTGTCATAATAATTTGGGATACGACCTGAAACTTGGAGAGCAATGGGACGAGGCAGAGAAGATGTATCTAAAAGCACTCGAGATTAGGGAGAAGCTTTTCGGTTTGCAGCACCAAGAGAGCATTGTTTCGCTCAACAACCTAGCAGAGCTGTACTATGCGCAAGGAAACGAAGCCGAAGCGCTCAAGTGGCAACACAAGGTTTTGGAAGTTTGTGGATACGATGAGGGAAAGGATCAGAACTGATTTTCTGTATGATCTCGCAGAGGAAGACTAGTAGGCTTGGCAAGTTATTGCAAACATATATACATTATTTTTGGACTTGAAAGAGGCATCATCCATACCTGTATCTTGTTGGTTCAATATGTCTTCAGGAGCATTTTTTCTTTTGCAAACCAGCTTCAGAGAAAGTAAGGTTTCCCTACGAATTAACGATCGGTGTACGTAATGAGCGGGTGTTATAGGTTGTCACGAAGGCTCTGTCATCTGGACCGGGTGAAGGTTCTTTGACCAGATAAAGATTTCAAGACACGAGAAGTATGAGAAGAGAAAAGGGAGACAGGTGTGACTGATATATATATAGTTTGGAAGTGAAAAACTATGTGTTGGGTGGTGAATTACGCGAACTGATTGTTTAACGAAGTAGAGCTGATGCTGCTAATTTTTCTGGTATGACAAAAACGTTGCGGCCCTGGCCCCGTGATCGGCACAGGAGTCACTATCCTGCGACTGATTTGGTTGGCGAAATAGCTAGTTGATAGGAGAGTTCTAAATGCACTACAAATGTCTGTTCCCCGGTATCATGAATAGCAAAAGTGCTTTAAATAGATACTTATAAAGTCGAGGTCCTTCCGTATTCTGGCGCTATCACAACTTGCGCAAATATGTTATTAAGCGTAACAGCGCTGTCACAGATACCGTTTTCTAATGTGCCCGCCAGCCACACGCCAGGCGAAGAATGTTGATTGGATGCAGAAGCATTCCGCGAGTATTCAACACTGAGAGCACACATCGTGAAAGTAAATATATCAACAAGATTACAATCCCGGCGGGGACACGAGAGGAACTAGGTGACCATGCATTGGCGAACTTTGAAGGAGTGCCCCGACGCGAATCAAGTTAACTCAATGTGCAGTTGCGAGGCGTCATGCACCTCGCTAGACTTTTCGTCATGAGGGCTCGGTGATGCGGTGGACCCACCATTGTCAGCGACCTGGTCGCCTTTCGTATCTGTCTCCAAGGTGGGCGACGTCTTTGTAGTGCACGGTCCACCACTAGACGCCTTTGCCGTGATAGGATTCAAGACCACTAGAAAAATAGTCAAGTTATCGCTACTGAGGCGTCGGCGAGTAGCTTCCATCAATAAAGATTTGTACATTTCAGTGAGATTCTCTTTTGCCTCGGCGATCCCCTTGCTCAAGCTCATGTTTTCAAAGAATTGTTTTTTGCGGAGTATTCCCACGACTTCCTCGGTCGTCAGCGCGTCCCACAGACCATCCGTCGCTAACAAGATGCACCTGTGTTTGCTCTCACGAGGTATGACGGTCACGTCAGGCTCGTTGCTGATCGGACAGAGCCGCCTAGAAGCGTTGTGGGGCTTATAAGCGATATCGCCTATGGTCCGAGAAACAGCCAAATCCCCATTCACGCGAAAGTCATCGATAAATCCCCCCGCCAGCTGCACTCTGCGCTCCTCGGCAGGCACAGTAGGTTTATGATCCAGGGTCACAAATTCTAAGGTATAGTCAGCGTTAATTAAAGCTCCACGAGAATCTCCGACGTTGAAAAAGGATAAATAATCGCGTTCAACAACCGCCCCCACAAGCGTCGATCCATTATTCTCAGAAGCGACCGGCAACAGCCTGCGCATTCTTGCGTCGATTTCTGTCACTGCAGCATCCAATCTGTCCCTTGTTCGAGTCTGTCGCTCCTCCGGCACCATAGGTTCACCGCAAAAGTGGCGCTCCACAATCCCTGCTAACTGCCTGGACGCGTAATCTGCCACAATGTGTCCCTCACCATCGAGCCCGTGCCCGTCTAGCACAGCGTAGAATCCCGCGTTTCCCCCTCCCATTTTTGCAGCGATGTGTCTGTCTTCCATGTAAGGGCGGTAGCCTTGGCAAGCCACGTACGTGTACGCCGCTGCTCCTACAGAGTCTGGCTCTTCGCGGATAAGATCAACGACGAATGGAGGCATCCCTGCCAGTCGCCGGCGCATTTTCTCGTGGAAGAGGGTCATCCGCAGACAGCAGCTCTTTCGAAACAATCTCATCTCCTCCACCAAGGGAGGCATAGCAGGGTTTGGGTCCACATGTGGCGAGCCGTTCTGTTGCTCCTGTTGATCCGATTTCCGCTCCATGGTTGCGAACCGTGCACTCACCGTTTCGCGCAGGACACTGCTCCAACCCACCCAATCGCGTGCAACACTGAGTCCGGATCCACTGAAATGTCCAACGACCTGGCAGGCAATCCCAAGCCTGCGATCTCGCACCGTCGAGATTCTGGATGTAGCGAGCGTCTGAGTACGTTTTCGCACCGGAATGTACAAGTATCAGAATTATCACACTTCAGAAAAATGGATGATGGCAAACTATGCCAAACCCGTGAAAATGCGCACACGAGACTTGAGACTCGAGACGAGCTGCTAAGTTGCCAAGTTGCGATTCTCGACAGCACTGTTATCCCCGAATTGCCGCCGATTCCCGCCGAAAGAAGCAAAATCTCCACGCTGGCGCGGTGAATGACCCGCGGTGGTGCGCTGTTGCGCTGGTGCGCTGGTGCGGTGTTACGAACCAGGGATCGGACTGCACTGTTCAGCAAAGCAAACTAGCCAGCTAGATTTCTCAGCAGGCGCTGCTGGCTCTAAGCTTGAGGACAGCGTTCTGAGGACAGTAAAGTGTCCTCGCTTCTTCTTTCTTTCTTCCTTTCTTCCTAGTGCTGCTAGCTTCCTCGCTAGCTATCCTGCTTCGTTCCGAGTCTCTGTTGACTCTGTTGACTCTGGTGTGGCTGTTGTCTCTTTGTTTTTTTCTTTGTTTTCTTTGTTTCTTCTTTCTTTCTCTCTTTCTTTCTTTCTTGCTTTCTTTCTTGTTTTGGTTCTACTTTGCTTCTAGTTAAGGGTTAACGTCCGTTAATGGGTCTTATCTGTCTTAGCTGTCGATGGTTTCTTCTCTTTGACATTCTTTGACCGTCCTCCCTGTCCTCCTACCTCACGGACTTCTATGGTATTAGTTGATGAGATATGATAAGATCCTACATTAGTTACTTTCGTTTCATTGTGAGATATGGGCATTATTCAGTTTGCCTAAGAGGAAGTAGCACTGCCGATGTTTTCCAGCTCGGCTACTGTCCTGTACACTTGTTAGCTTTTATCCTTAATACTCGAGTCGTTTCGCGAAGATCAACAGAATCGTTAGTTACTTATCGTGGAGTGGGGACTTGGGAGTCCTACACATTGCTACCCAGTTCAGCGTCAAAAAACATACTAACTCCTATCTACTACCCCGCATAGTCTTGCCAGCGCTCAGGGACTATCAGTTTCCTAAAACTCCATAATAATAGCGCTGGTTAGCAGTAGGGAGGAGTAGGGTCTAGCTAGCGAAGCTGTGCGTAGTAGTCAGAGGTATTGAGCCTAACGCTAGCGTACAGTCCTCGTAGTCATGCGTTCGAATCGCATTCGAAGTTGTTTTTACCGCACATTTTCATGAACATCGCCTTGGTTAGAATTTTTATTTCGTTCTCACAGTTTGATTCTCTGTATCAAGATGGATTTGAGAAAATTGAGCAATGCAATTCACTTCCAATGCTGTCAATCAATGATCTCATCCGCTTCGCAAATAGCACGCCACGACCTTGACTCAGAGGTGCGAGGCTTTCATGCACATGTCAGTTCTAGTCAGTCCCACGGTCAGGGCTGGAGAAGCATGGCGAGGCGCGTCATGAACACCACGCCCGAGTATGAGCTTCAGGAAAACACCTCTCTCTTGGCATCTCTTGGCACCCTTGACACCTCCGCCAGACAAACGAAAGCAACGAAACTGCGCTCTCTGGTACTGGGTACCGGTACACGTACTCGAGTACTCAATTGCTCAATTGTAGTAAATTGCTCTTGTCTTGTGCACCTCCGGGCCACCTTCCCACGCTCATCCATGCACGCTCAGCGCTCGACTGACTCACTCGGGCTTTCATGTTCATTTGTTCAAGTTAGATGCAGAGTTAGCGGTCAAGTTTTCTTTTTTTTTTCCAAGTTCGTTGGAGGACGGTTCGAGGGATGTGGATTGCTCAGTTCGACAAACGAACGTCAGCTGCCAAAGCCAAGCAATCTCTGACAGTTGATCCATAGTAAAGAATTCCAGATGTCAGCTGAGAAAGCTCAACTTGTAGTCTGCTCCAACTACACTGCCTTTTGACGCAAACAATCTAATCTCGCTGGCGCTTGCACCGTGGCACTGTTCAACCAAAACTGAACCCGACTTCAGACATTCAGAAGGTGGCTTATTGTAAATTCAGCCAGCCAGCCAGCAACGAGAAGTGAACACTCCTCAGGAGCAAACGCTCTTACAGAGCCATTAAATAAAAATATCTATCCATCGCCGTGCGTCTCGCGTCTCCCTGCGTATCCCACGTCCTCCCAGCAACAGTGAACTTTGTGAACTTGTGAATTTGCTTGCACAGCGCAAAGTGTGGACAAAGAGAACACAAAGAGTGGGAAGATGTGGAATTCAAAGTTTGGAAAGAGCGCAACGAGAAAGAAGCATTGAGAGTATTGAGAGTATGGAGAGCAAGAAAAGGGCGAGGGAACAATTGTGAACAAACATGGGAACCTCGTCTGGCCGGATTTCGAGAGAGTTGATAAGTATCAATCAAACTGTGCAAAGAAGTGCAAAGGGTGGAAAAGAGTGCCAGCTTTTACAAAAGAATGGTGAATGTGACACGCTCGCGGACGCTCGAACTTTAGTAGTCGTTTGATCAAGACAGGGGCCGAGCCTCTCACGGTGAGAGGAGGGATCTTGTCTCTTGTCTCTTGTCTCTTGTCTCTTGTCTCTTGTCTCTTGTCTCTTGTCTCTTGTCTCTTGTCTCTGGGGTTGCAATATGCGCAGGAAGAAGGCAGGGCAGCAGAGTGGCGGTGGCACCAAACCCAAAAGTCAAAGTCTGCGCACACAGACTGGCCCGGCGCCACAAGCTGTGCCGGAACTTTGGCCGCTGGCAGTGCCTTGGGTGCTGGTTGGCGCTGTTTCGGTCGGCGCTTGGGGCCTGCTTGCTCTTCTCGAACGAGAAGAGTTTGCTTGGGCGAAAGATGATCCATTCTGGCTCGCCGCTGTGGGGGGACTGTGCATTGTGGGGACCTTTGCGATTGCGTTTGTAGGAACACTCCTGGTGCCTGGCGTGACGGTGGGGAACAAGCTCTTAGCGGGCTTCTTTCTCATGACGTGCTGGTCTGCCACGATTGACATATTCCTTGCCTTTGCTGGCATCGGAAAAACTAACCTTTCTGCCTTCTACTACAAAACTGGTGAGCCGTACTTTAGCACGGCCTGGGGTTTTGCTGCGCTGTTTTATGATGGGACCGTCCACTGGCTGCTGCAGTCAGCGCTTGCTATTCAAATTTTAACCGGAAAGAGCTACTGGCGAACTGGACTGGTGTGGGCAGGGAGCATCCTGAACTCGATGCCAGTGCTGTTGCTCGGTGCGGCAACAGGCGCGTTCTCCAAAGATATCAAGTTGTCAACCGCCCTTAACACCCCATATGCTTTGATTCCTTTTGGAATCGCTATGCATTGTTTCTTCAAACTGCTTGGTTCCCCTTCGGAGAGCAAAAACTCACACATCCACGATGCCTCGCAAGGCCTTTTCAGGCGACTTGCCGAGAGCTCACTTTTCCTTTACCACCTTGTATTCATTGCGATACGGTCTCTCCGCGCCATGGTCGTTTTTGGCTCACAGGCTCAAATTGCGAGCTATTGGGTACAAAAGATAGAGCCAGTTCTTGGAGAAGAAACCGGCTTCCTTCGCATCCAGGTTGCGCAAGACTTTTTCTTTCAGACAGCATGGCACTTTGCTTGTTTATTTGAAGTTGGCCTCAGACTGGCGGCGCCAAACTCCTTCCTGGAGACTACCAACCGATTGGTACTGGGCTGGACGTTATATTTTTTCGGTGTGGCGCTTCAAAGTCAGGTCGGCTGGATTTTTATGGTGCTCTTCAAGTGGGAAAATTACAACCTTGTTGAATCCCCGTACCTCACATCGCACTCTTTGGCACTTTGTGCTCTACAAGTCGTCTTCGCAGCCCTTCATCTTGGCCTGCGATGGAATTCATCTAGAGTCGGCAAGGCAAAGGGTGCTTAGTTGAGAGTCTTCATAACCAGAAAGTACACGGCGTTGTGGGCAACCGCAATCGCTCAGTACGGTTAAGATTGTGAATCATGGGTGCTACAGATAAAAAACAATTCTTTGGTGGGCTGTTTATTTTAGGATTTGCAAAGCATCGAAAACATAGAAATAGAATTCCTAATTTTCTTTCTCTCACCATAGATCAACCTGCTGCAAGGTGCTCTATAAGGAGAGTGCGTACTGTGCTGTGATGCTCAGGGATCAGACTTGCTACAAATTTGCACTCCTCCTCAATGGCGGTACGTAAGAACGCTGATTTCGCGGGCTGCGGGGTCAACAAATTTGCGATAAAGTAGGCATCTGCGAATCGCTTGCACTCCAAACACTTTTTACTCAAAAGTCCGAGTGAGTACTCTGCGACAGAGGCCTTATCAGCGGAATATCCAACGAGGCTTACATCGGCATGCACACTTAGAATTGCGGCAAGTTGCCTCAGCGGGTTTACGACCAATCTATGCTTGAGATAGATGCGAACGATGCGGTGATACCATGCTGCGTGAGCCTCGTTTCTGCCAGTGCCGGGAATCTTTTGGCACAGCGCAGCAAAATTTTCAGGCACAGACACATGTTCGGAGCCGGGATCAAGCTCGTTTGGGTGCCAAGACTTGACCAGTTCGCAGCAGCCATCGAAATACAGACTCGTGATGCATACGTTTAACACTTGCTTTGCCGAGACTCCAGGGAGACTATCTCGGGACACAGCAACCTCCATGTAGCCTAATTCGGCAAATAAATTACTTAACTCGTCGTGATCTTCATTCCGGACATGCTTGCACCATTTGATAGCCTTTTCTGGATACCCGGCGCTGAGAAGCGAGCCTATTTTGAAGATTGCTGATTGAGATAGAGGGAAAGAGGTCATCTGTGCTTGCGCTCGATGAAGGACGTGAGCTTTTCCTTTCTTCACAGAAATAAGTTTCCCCATGCGCCAAGGAACGCTTCTCACATTTTGAACGCGCAGACTGCGCAAGCTCGCCCTCTCCTGAACCGGAAGGGGGAGAACGACTTGCTGCTGTTGCGTGCTATTCTTCTTTACTCTTCGAAGGTGGGCATGAGATTGAGATGTTTGGCTCAAGCGTTCCTTCATATTCTCGTTGAGTTCGTTTTCAAAGCTATTTATTGGGAACGAATTGTAAGTCCCTTTCATGTTCCAGTGAACGCAGCAAATTTTGTTGTTCGACTCCAAGAGAAAGAGAGTTCCACAAGACCACACCAAATCAGAGATGCGGCTGCGCAAGACCCGGGACCCTTGACACACTATGCAAGCTCGCTCAGATTCTTCGCTGGAAAGCGTACTCAGCGTCAGAAGAAGAAGCTGCTCGTGGAAAGCGGAGCTGGCCAACGTCAACGCACAGGTAAATGAGCACTTGGAAGGGAGTACGTAGTTGTCCCACTCCAGCAGCCGAGGCTGTCCGAATGGTTCTCCGACACTGCGCAATCGAAAGACCTCCATGCTTTCACCTTCGCCGTCGCCATCAGCGAAAACCCCAGTGCCAATGATGTCCCATTCGAAGAAGACTGCCTGTCCATGACATTGAGACGAGCCCACGCCAATAGGAACGGCAGAGAATGTTGTGCTACTTAAAGAACTTCGCCTGTTTTCAGGCGCAATGGTCTCGTTGTCGTCCCCTGTGTTTGTGCTTGCGTAAGACTCGCTTCTTTTATCTGCCTCTTCGTCTTCAGTCTGCAACCCAAAGCCTTCAATGCCATGTTCTTCAGAGCTATATGAATTCTCCTCGTTTACAGATCGAAATGAATGGGGGGACTTGAGGCTCGTGGAGTCCAAGCCCCCGACGGCGCTTGAATGCGGCGTCCACGCTGACCCAGGTGAGAGGGCCGACTTGGGGTCATCACTATTTTCGTGGCTCTCGCCAAAAGAAATTGCAAGTAATGGTCCGCCACCAAAAAGACCTTGAATCTCGCACGATGAGAGTGCGACTCTATCTTGTGACCTACCAAGAGCTTGCAAACGACCGACTTCAGAAACGCTTGCAGAACTCTCAAGCGCGACTTCCGACCCAAAGGCGTATTCCTTGAGAAGTAGCACTGGAGGGTACTCGAGTTTTCGCGTGATCCCCCAGTCAGGATCATCCGCCACATCAGCATTGAACTTGAGATCCACTGTCAAAGAGCCATGCGCCGCCCCGTTAGCGGAGGAGCGCCGCAACGAAGAGTTTGAGATCAGTGAAGCCATACGACGGCTCGTTCGAAAGGAGCGCGACTTTGACCCGGGAGATGACTTGGCGCGCTCCACACGTCTATCAGGAGAAGCCGGGGATGTCACACTGTACTTTGGCGGAACGCTGACAAAGAGTTGGACTGCAACGAGGCCGTCCTCTTCAGACAGCGTTTTTGTGCTGGCCAATGGAGACCAGCGCCAAGCGCAATACGACCCCGCAGCGCAATCAATTGTGGTTCTACTAAGAAGGGGGATGGGACTTCGTTGGTACAGATGCAACTGATACACAATGTAACGAGAGACTTTTGGCCAGGACACTGCGATCAGAACCAAGTTGCCATTGTAAAGTACATTTGAGCACAAGTGCGCAACTCCAGGCCAGTGCGACTGGTGCACAAACCTGTCGAGAGGGCGGCCCTGCCAAGGATTCATAACACCAAGATCCTGCGCTTCCATCATTGCAGAAGGATCGCCCGACGAATTCTCAAAGCAGGTTGCCATTAAATGCTGGTCCTTGACGAAGAAGCAAAAAGTACCCTGCCTTTCTACTTGAGCGACGCAGCTGTGAGTCCCTGCCGGCGGTTCAAGACAGATGACCCAGGATCCGAAACGTGTACCGACTCCCACGAGGTTTGGACGTGAGGGATGGAGAAAGAATTCGTAGATGCTATCAGACTCGTCCATGGACACACCGGCAATGTTCCGGGCAAAGCCGTCGGGGACAGACAAGTTATCTGGCGGTGTAGAATGCCCATCTCCACCACCTTGCTCTGGAGAGTGCGGGGTTTGACTGGACCCCCGCATCTTTCGCTTCTTAAAGATTTCGTAGATGCTAAAAAACGTATCCAGGTGGACTAAGGACTCAGTCTCGTGTGATGTCGAACCAGCAGCGTCATCTTGCGCATCATATGTTGCCGGGGCTATGTCCCGGGCGAACCTTTGAACTGTGCTCAACGCACAAACGTGTAACATCTCGCCATTTTCCCGAATCGCCAAAAAGCTCTTCGATGGATAGTTAATGCCTTGAGAATTCAGAGGTAGAAACGCAGGGAAAAGGTCTTGCAATTCCCAGCTTGGTAAGCATTGCGCATTGCCGTCTGACAGGGTTACCTTGACTCCAGACTCTGAGAGCTGCACATCCCAAACTATTAGCGACCCGTCGACGCCACTCGTTAGAAGCTGTGACTGTTCCTTGCAAAAGCTCATCGAGGCCACTCCCCCTGGATGGACCACTTCACTTTGTTGATGCTGGAAGAGCTTCAGCTTGGCGGAGCCGTGTAGGTGGACAAAACCACTATCGTCGCCCAGCTGCACGACGTGCTTATCTTTCTCATGCAGGGCTTTGGTATTTGGATGGTACACCCAGGAAGCAACAACCCCATGCGTGGAGCTCGTAGCAAACACCACTTTGCTGCATGGTTCAGTGCTTGGTCTGATGATTGCGACACGATTCACAGGGTGGGAGTGAAGTTTTAAGAGAGTCGCCGCAATGTTGTTTGAACGGAGGCTCCAAACGTGGACGTTGCCATCTGCTGAGCCAAAGACAAAATGTGAAGGCGAAACTGGCAAACCTGTGCTTGATATCGGCACGGGGCATGGAAAAGTATCTAATACACAAGAAACATAGTCAAAGCAACAGAGGCCGTATTCGCAGCAAATCACAAACAGTGTCGCGTTGCAATCTTCGCCAGCCGTGGACTTGTCATGAAAAAAGATGCCCTTCACCGATCCGAGATTAGATCCATCACCAGGCACTGCCCAATGATGAAGCAGCTTTCCGGCCTCAAAGTCCCAGATGGACGCGTAGCTCTCCCCTGTGTCCGCCATGGCAACAGAGGCCAGCCATGGCCTGCCATCTTTGAAACACGCAAACTTGTGCTCTTCCAGCTCCCTTCTTCTCCTCTCCAGCTGCGGTCCAATGCGTCGCTGCGCCACGTCCCTGGAGGCGAGCCTCACCTCCGCAAAGCTTCTGGCTACGCCGAGAGCCCCGTCCCAGCTTGCTCGAGAGCTGAAAACCACCCTGGCGTTTGACTTGTTCATCGTGCGACCTGCCCTTGCCCGAACATTCCGGCGCGACTGCCAACGCTTCGCTCGACTATCTCAACCTGCGCGTGCGGAGCGTGCTAGCTACTATCTATGTGCTCTTGACAGGCAGGCAGGCAGGCTGGCTAACTGCAGGACTCCAAAGATCTCCAAAGGATGCTCCAGAGAGGTCGACGTGTCGTAGCTTAGAGGAAGAGATCAAGCGAAGAGGAGGCGGAGGAAGCTGCGTAAAAAGTTGCGGACGTAGGCCGAGGAAGCTTGCTTCGTGGAGAATCTAGGAGGCCGAGCAGAGTTGCTTGGTTTAGGCTTGGAAGCTTGGCGTTGAGAGGGTCAAGAATGTGGTTGCCATATTGGAGCTGATGCAAGGGCCGTCTCGCATGGGTCGGTGGGACGGCGAGTGCCTCTTGCCGGAGGGCGCTGTTTTCGTTGCAGAAAAAGACCACAAGGAATAGCGAATGCTTGGCGCAAGCTGAAGAAACTACATTCGGCGAACCGGAAACATCCTAACGCAAGGCAAGAGGAGAGCCACCGCCCAAAGCCAACCATCATGGTCGATAGAAGCAGGTGCGCCAGCCTTGGCGAATGTGCAGCCGACTACAGATAGAGCTCTCATGGCAGACAGAACCGGGAGTAGACATTCCTGTCCTTTTTGGGCGGTCAAAGAAGCCGAGTTGCAAATGAAGCTGACCCACAGTCAGCCCAAGACTCCGCAGATCCTGAAGCTTGCTCATCTCTAGACAATACCTGCTTAAAGACGAAGCAAACCGCAAGAAGCTCAACAGATGGAGGCAGGGGCCAATAGCACGAAACCCTTCACTTTGCTTGAGAAGCAGCTCCGGTTCCCTGGTTCCCTGAGCATTTCCGGACACAGTTTTCCATCACGAGCAGTGCTCGCTTTTTCATCCCAAATTTGAAAGAAGCGCAACTATGTGAAAGCCCCGAGCAAAGCTGTGCATTAACTCGATGAAAAATAAGTATAGTACGGCGAGCGCAATCAAAAGCTGTGACCATTTTTCTGTCACATTACATCGCACAAAGAAAGAGAGAGATTTCAATTGACTGTGAAAAAGAGAAAGATAGAAAGCCACGTGCGTTAGTTAGCTTCAACACTAATCCTTTCTCCCTACTAGAGTACACTTTTACATAGTACAGTACATCAGTGTGTAGCATTAATAACAAAAGCCTACCGGATCCTACCGGGGCAGTTGATTCTTCTTAGTGCCTCCTGTTAGGGAAAAAAAGCCAGTCCGAGGTAAGTAAGT